>JAHXMU010000599.1:253338-295753 GCA_019455685.1 Philornis downsi | reverse complement strand
GAAACCCTTTGAGGATTTTACTATACTGACCTAGTACCATCACCCTGACTTGGAATTTCTCACCCCCCAGATTGGCTGTTGTACTGTGTTATAGGTGAAAAAGTTGAACTAACTCATCCATGTGCAGCTCTAGAACAGATCTAAAGAAATAAATTATCGAGCATACACTTTCAAGGGATTCGAATAGACGTTTCAAAATTAAAATTATAATCAATACAAAAATTTCACTTATGTGAACTGCACATATACCTCCTCTTTCATTGATGAAAAGTGAACGAGGCGTCGGAAATCGGTTGTTTTGTATATCGAAAAATGTTCTAAATTAACGCTGAATTAAAGAAGCAAATCTATAACTTGTTGAAATATTTCGCTTAGTAATTATAGAAAAACCATCAATTTTTCGCCAAATCCATTACAATTTGCAGAATCAAGTTGAATAAATGCTTGATCGTTGCTAAATTATACTGCATTTAATGCAATTAGGTGGAAATACGAATTTAAAGACAATGCAATACTAGACAATTTGTTTAGAAGGAATTGACATAAGTAACATTAACGGCGACTACATTGAATGCGTTCTTGTGCATCATTTGGTTTTAACTCGTGAACCAATTGCATCTTATATGGTAAAAGATGTAGCATATCTAAAATTCTTTGCAAAGACCGTGTAGACATCTCTAAATGCTGAGAACGTCGCCTGGTGGAAGTTTCGGGGTTTTCCTCAATACTTGCTTGCACTCGAATAATGGTCAGTTCATTTTGAACTGCACGAGGTCTTCCAGCACGTGGAAGGCAGACAGCCTCTTGTTGCCCAAAACGCTGAACCAATCTGTAAATTGTTGGAGCGCTAGGAGCATTTCGAACATGAAAGAAACTTCGATATGATGTGAATAGTCAAATGCTGACTTTCAAAGTAAAATTGAACAAATTTGGTTCTTTGTTCTGTGCTGAGCAGTTCCATCATAAATTGCCCAAGTATTATTTAGTTAATTCTGTAGAGACGAAAAAAGACTTAAACAAAAAATGTATTCACTGGTCAAATCTTAACGTTAATTATGCGCCACCCTATATAGCATAATCGACAAAATTATAGTTACTGCAGTCTACTGGGGAACATTTCGTAAAATCGGTAAATTTATCAAATGCAGATATGTGCCAAATTAGACTCAGTATTCAGAATGTATATTTAAGGCGACCTTTCGAACAGGCGTTACTACGCGCGGTAGACTCTTCTCAATGTTTACAAACAATTTTAATTCATTGAATTAAACCAAAAATCAAGACAAGGCCATAGCAGTGCCGTCCAACTTCATTCTCGGCCATTACATTGACAATCAATGTGTGCAAAATTTTACTGAATTCAGTGCAAATAGATAAAAGACTGAACTTACGAATATAAGGCTTAAATATGTCATTCTTTAGGAAGTTCGAGAAGAAGCTTGGTTAGTCGGACGATTTGTTTTGCCTAGCATTGTCAGAAAGTACAATGGAAGTACTGTGGTCTACGAGTTGGAAGATACAGGGGAAAAACTGAAGTACCAGAAGAAGGGACGGATCGATTTAGCACATTCACAATCTCCGATTTTGATATGAAAAAAGTGTTAATAATAAAGAATTACGGAAGTTGTCGTGTCTACTAGCCAGTAGGCAGCCAGACTTAACCGGCTCAAAAACTCATGAAACACGTTTAGTCAAAAAACACTTTGAACCTTGAACGCTTCCTTGCGGGCGTTACATTTTGCGTATTTATTCCTTCGGCTGAAGGACAAAAACAATATCTAACAGTTTAAGGTCATTTGTATAAGAGGCCCTTAAGGGCCTTAATTTGTGTCATTCGATATAAAATATTTGGTTGGCAAATTTAAAACGAACCGGTTTTACATATTCTAAGTTATGATAGGAGATGAGATTGTTCAATTACAGTATCGAGTGGGAGTGTAGTAAAATAATTACAGAGTGCAAACTTTAGGATTCAATTAGTACATTCAAACAATACTTTAGTGTTTAGTACAAACTCATCAATGTGATTAGCTTAGTACAGCTATATAAAATGTAACGATTGGCTAACTATGAATTGAAATTACATAATTTTACCCGTATATTCGCAATAAATTCAGTATCATTTAACAAATATCTGGTATTTAACAAACTTGGGTATCCTAATGAAATTGGCAAAGCATATAATATGGTGCCTCACCGTATCCGTTTTGCCACCCTCACATATATATGTATATACAGGGAGGTGCACCAATTGCTCAACAATAATAAATTCAAATAATTTCCTTTTTAATCAATGCATTTTATTTCAATTTTGTCTTATATAAGTAATTGTCTTTGAAGATGATAGACCTTAAATTATCCCCATGCTAATTCACGCATATGCAACACTTGATCAGAAAATTATTCATTGCGGCCTGAAGGATTGACATCGTGATGGCGTCAGTTATTGGTTTAATGGACAGCTTCAATTTAGTAAAATTCCTTAGTTTAATTTTGTACACCTTTTGCTTGGTACAGTCAGGTCAAGTGACCTTGTGGCCAGCGGAAAGTGCAGTTTCGGGATATTAATTTGTTTGGTAATTTTCGTTGGAGCTTCGCCATAGTCGGTCTAGCTATGTGTGCAGTTGCTCCATCCTGCTGGAACCAAATGCTGTTGAAACGAATACGTCTTCAGCGCAGTTCTGGGTAGAACAAAATTCCTTAAGCATCTTTAAACGACAGTTTTCATTGACATTGACGTTGTGTTTGTAGCGCGATTTGTGCGCCACACTGTATTTTAGAACTAAATGTGATAATTGTTATTTGGCTCGAGACCACTGATGCAATACAAGCAATCAAAAGTTATTGCGTTCACATTGAATATCACAACTTTAGCACAGATAAAAGTAAATGGCATGTCGATACCTACGTGTCAGGGCATACATATCGGTTGCAGAATAAGAAGCTGTGAAGTCTCAAATAATATTATAGGCTAATTAACTATACTGATTGGACGACTCGAACTCAAAACTTAGACCGGAATACTAGGCTTTACTGTACAATAATATAACCAAACTTATAAGGGTCGTTTTATCAGTATCTTAAGCACATCCAAGTGCCCAAGGTCAAGATAATAAGGCTCGACTGAAACACAAATAAAATAAATTAATTAAAAATAGTTATGAGAATTGTTTGAAACTATGCAAGATGTTTACCTACCGCGTGTCTAATATTTGCATGATTCTGGCTAGACGATAGCATCAGCGTTGTTGTTGTTGTTGGCCCTGTTTTACCTCTAAATGTATGAATTTTGAAAACTCCGTTCTTACAGCGCGTCTCATCTAGAAGACCTCCATGAACACCAATTTCCATAATTCTAGCTATAGTTCCTTGAGCTGGGCGATTTGTCCTTTATCCCAACCGTTTACGTTTTGATATGCGTGTCTAATCTTGAAGTACAACTAGAATACCAATTTTAATGATTCATGGCGTCCATCTTTTAGATGATGTTCTATTGCAATTAGATTTGCGTAATTAAGCAATTAACCAGTAAAATTAAAAACTTTCACATGCAAAACGCATCATCATTGAGTATGAATTATGAATTATTTTTCAAATTTTAACTGACGTTTTTTGAATTTCAATTAATGTATTTTGAATTTCAAATGAAATATTTGAATATCAATTAACGTCTTTTGAATACAAAATAGAATAGAATTGATGTGTTTTGAATTCAATTGGAATTCTTTTAATTTCAATTGTAAATGGTGTAGAAAATGTTTCCCCAACTGTGACATGTAAAATTATCGTTAAACTGCTGTAAAGCTCACTGAATGTAAGAAAATCACATGTGGAAAAATCACATGCCCGCAGTATTTAATAAATTTTATTAATCCATATTTTACACTCAGTACCTTTGTTGTTTTAAACTAAAACTGAGACCATTTCAAATACAACAAAATAAATTTAAAGGAGGTAGCGAGCAGATTACATGCAACATGGCTTTAACCATGTTAATCTATAGAATATTTCTATATCACATTTTAAGCATAATCGCACATTTTTCAAATTGCTATAATCGGCTGTTTTTTTTTCATAGCCCAAATATAAATATGACTGTTGAAAATATGCAAACATAACATCTTGGAAACATTCATTTCTCTTATTTATACTTGTTTGTTAGAATAATTGATAAAAATCGTAGTATGTATGCTTTGCTATGAATGAAGGAATTGACATTTACTATGTGTATTTGTATGAAAAATAAAATACTTCATTCCATATTCTGTTTCTCGAAAACTCGGTTGTTTTATTAAAAGCGGAACCTCTGTAATTTACAATAGGTTATAGGACCAACAAGCTTACACCACCGCGCAGAGAAGATACATAGAACTTGCAAAACGTTTTTGCAATAAGAAATCCGCAATATTGGTGAGAGAGGAAAAGCAGAATTGTTGGAATAGGAAATATGAGTTACGTTGGAGTAAAGATAGCGCCTTTGAATAAGGACAATTACGACACGTGGAAGATTCAGGCACAGGCTCTGTTGGTTCGGAATGAAACATGGAAATATGTAAGTGGAATGTGTGTAAAGACTCAAGAGCCGGCGTCATCGGTAATAAATTGGGAAAATGAAGATGCAAAGGTACGTTCTGATGTGGTGTTATCTATGTACATGTCCTACGGAATTGAAGCAAATTAAAAATTTCAGAACCTCCAAAGAGATATGGTATAGACTACATAGTGTTTATCAATCGAAAGGACCAGCCAGGAAAGCAATACTTCTAAAATCTCTAATTCTACTTAAGATGAAAAATGGCGATGACATGCGGCATCATATTAACAAATTTTTTGACATCGTGAACAAGCTGCAGGAAACATATCTCAATATTGTTGAAGACTTACTAGCGATTATCCTCTTATACAGCATTCCTGCGGAGTTTGAGTCTTTCCGCATTGCCAGGAGAGACCCAGGAGAACCTCCTCAGACTGGAACATCTTACACCAAATTATAAGAAGAATTTGAGGCTAGAAAGCGTAATAATGACGGCGTTCACGACACCATGCTGGTGCATCGAAATACAGGTAAACATACATAAAATTCTAGCAATGCCACCGGAGAACGTTTCAAGTTTTCCTGCCATGCATGTGGGAAAATAGGGCATTTGGCACGAGATTGTAAGTCCAAGAATAAACAGAAAAATAAACATTCAGAGACATCAGGATGTGCCGAGGCTGCAATGACAACACAAAGCGAATATGATAGTGTCTTGACTCAGGAGCTACTTCTCATATGTGTTCTCAAAATGAGCGCTTTGAACATATACATGAGGCAAAAACTAAAGTTGTGACTTAGACAAACAACGAACCGACGAGAATTGAGTCCTGCGGCACAGTAAAAGGGCCTAGTACCAAAATCGTTGCAAAATTAGAAGAAACTTTATACGTTCCAGATCTAAGGGCAAATCTACTTTCTGTATAAAGTCACTGAACATAATTTGGAAGTATTGTTTACAAAAGACAAAGCAGTAGTACAGCGACCGAATACAGGCGAAGAACTTCTTATTGCTCATAGAAAGAACAATTTATATTACATTGAAGAATGTAAAGAAAAGAGCAGAATGGCGCAGTCAAAAAAATATTTCTCTTCAAGAATGGCACATGAAGTTTGGACATTTGAACGAACAGGATCTTAAGAACATGATACGCCACAATAAGGTAAGTGGCATAAATGTTGATATAAAATGCGCATTACCCTTTTGTGAAAGGTGTATAAAGGAGAAGCACGCTCAGCGTCCATATTCGAAGTCAGAATCGTGTACGAGTGAACTTCTTGGGTTGATCCATGCCGAAGTTTGCGACCCCATGCGCGTAAGCTCAACAGGAGGCTCCTGTTACTGCGTCACGTTTATTGGTGACAGAACCAAGTGGTGCGAAGTTTATTTTTTGAAGAAAAAGAACGAAGTGGCCCAAATTTCAAAGAGCATAAAAGTATGGTTGAAACTAAAACTGGTCGCAGAATTAAAGTTCTTAGATCTGACAATGGCACAGAGTATATCTGTCGCTATCTACACGAATTCTTAAAGAAGGAAGGCATCAAGAACGACCATACAGTTAAGTATGCGCCACAACAGAATGGGTGGCAGAACGCAAGAACAGAACGCTTGTGGAAATGGCGCGGTGTATGATGATACACTCTGGACTGTCATCAAGTTTTTTGGCCGAAGCCATGTTGACAGCGAATTATATTCGACGTCGTTGTCTATCAAGAAGCCTTTAAGGAGAAATGCCGTTAAAAGTATGGGAGGGCAAAATCCCGATGTCAGTTACTTTAGAACGTTTGGAATGAAGGCAAAACTCGGAAAAGGCAAATTTTAATGAAAATCTAAAAAATGTATATTTAAAGGATATTCTGTCGAATCAAAAACTTATCGGCTATGGGATCCTGAAGCACGAAAAGTTGTTCGTAGAACAACTTCGAAGTTGAAGACGAATACGAAAATGTTATCGAAGACAAAGAACATAAACCAGAATTATTATTGCCTTTGAAATCATTAGAACCAAATGAGGATCAAATAAATCAAGATTTAAATAAGAATGTGGAAGAATTAACGAATGAAACTCCAGTAACGTCGAAAAGAGGACCTGGACGTCCGAAAAAATTACTATTAGGCAAACCTGGAAGACCAAGAAAAATTTTTCAAACAATAAATGAAAACAGTAATCCACAAAACGAACAAGAATTCGACGGGAAAGACATTTTTCATGAAGCTGCCGGAGTAGTTCAAAGCTTAGATCCATTATCGGTAACAGAAGCTTTATCGAGCCCAGAAGCGAATCAATGGAAAGCCGCAATGAAGAATGAATATGACGTTCTAATGAAAAACAAGATGTGGAGTGTCGTCGAACGTCCTCATGGTAAGAAAATAGTCAAATCCAAATGGATGTGTCGAACAAAGTTAACAGCTGATGGATCTGTTGAACGTCGAAGGGCAAGGCTAACAACTAAGAGGTTTAGTCAGCAGCCAGGTATAGACTGTGATGAAACATTCGCTACTGTAGCGAGGGTTGGATCTATATGAATGTTAATGGCTCTGGCGGTTGAGCTGGATCTAGTGTTACACCAAATAGATTTTGTTAGCGATATTTAAATGGTGATATCGAAGAGGAGATATTTTTGAAAGTTCCAGAAGAATTCAAGAACATATTGAGTCGGCAGGAGCAATTGCTGATGAAAAGGTCTTTAAGCTGAAGAAGGCATTGTATGGCCTTAAACAATCTGGTCGTCAATGGTACAAAAAATTGGACGAAAAACTAAAGCAACTTAAATTAAAACCGCTAGATTCCGAACCATGCATATGTGTATGTGAGAAAGGAAGGAGAAAATATTTTAATAGTCGCCATATATGTTGATGATTTGGTAGTAGCATCAAACAACATAAACATGCTAAACCAGATAAAGATTCAATTTTCCAACTCATTTGAGATGAAAGACTTGGGTGAATTGAACTATTGTTTGGGCATTGAATTCAAGCAGGACACGAAGGAAATTGTTATGTCCCAAAAGAAGTACGTCCGAGAAATTTTGAAGAGGTTTAACATGGAGAACTGCAAGCCTGTCACAGCACCTATACTATTAAAAAAAATTATAGAAGGAAATGGCTCCAGGCTTAAGAAAAATCCAAAGAAATGGAACGAATTCCGCACCAGAGTTTCGACACGCCCTAATATTGCCCATGTTGTAAGTATTTTAAGCCAGTTTAACTCTAATTTTGGCAAAGAGCACTGGGTGGCGGCGAAAAGGGTATTCCGATACTTAAAAGACGCTGAAGATGTTGGACTGAAATTCCAGAAAACTGGCGACCGCCTTACTGGTTTGCCGACGCTGATTGGGGAGCCAGCATTGATGACAGAAGGTCTTACACTGGATACGTTTTCATTATGCCCAGTGCTGCTGTAAGCTGGGAGTCCAGAAAGCAACGAACTGTGGCTTTGTCAAGTACAGAAGCTGAATATATGGCCCTGTCCGACATATCGAAGGAAGTTGTCAATTTAAGACGATTTATAAAAGATGTATTGGGAAATCAGGAACGACTATCTACAGTGACAACCAGGGTGCTGGACGTTTATCAAAACACACTGTGTTCCACAATCGAACGAAGCACGTCGACATGCGGCATCATTTTGTTCGCGAATGCATCGATCGAGGGGATAATGAAATAAAATATATTTCTACGACCGAAATGCCGGCAGATGTTTTGACGATGGCATTATCAACATCGAAGCACAATTTGTGCATTACGAAACTTGGACTTGCAACACTTAGTGAATAAACAAACTGCAGTTTGAGGGGAAGTGTTGAAAATATGCAAACATAACATCTTGCAAACGTTCTCTTATTTATACTTGTTTCTTAGAATGGTTGATAAAAATCGTAGTATCCTTTGCTATTGAAATAAATTGACATTTACTATGTATATTTATATGAAAAATAAAATACTCCATTCCATATTCTGTTTCTCGAAAACTCGGTTGTTTTATTAAGAGCGGAACAACAATGACATAATTTTTCGAAGTTCTATTTTATTTTCTTTCATTACAAAAATTATGCAAATCAGTTGAGAACAACATGTTTCATGGATCAATTCTTCAGAAAAATAGTTTTTAATGTTTTAAGAAAATATATAATAAATCCTAATATCATACTAATTTATTTGTAGTTTTCGAACAAAATAACCTCTTCGCCACAAGGCTTAAATACATATACCGTTTTTACGGCAACCAGTACAGAAGTTTCAGTCAGATGAACTGTTTCGTATTTACCTTCACCCAACATTATTTTGTAGTGCTGCAAAAACTACTCTGAATTAAGGGGCAATAAAATCATCGAAACAGTAATTCTCCGAGCTCCTCTGTTTGGGTAGTGTGGAAGGATCACCGATTTTTGCTAAATCGACCAATTTTTATGTCTGGCACTGTAAGGTGCGCGACTGTGCAATCTATTTTTACTGGAAAATACTAACGCCTGATGTGAGCTCAATTGTACTGAATATATTGCGAATGGATGAAAGATACTGATCTAGGATACGTAAGTTTAATCAGGGAATTTTGCACTATATTCTTTGCATTTTAATGAGTTTCTGCACTTTACCCAGTAATATAACGCAGTATAATCGATGAAAATTTAAGTAACTGCAATTAGAGATATGGGAGACACCAGAATGAGCATGCCAACATCATCCATTTTCTTTCGGTCGAATTTGCTACAATTGGAAGATATGGAGATAATAATAAATGGATTAAACCTATCATTTAAAAGGGAGGTACCAGAGGGGACGTAGGGTTGTAAGACAATGTAATTGACAAAAGTTAAGTTTTTCCTTGTAACTCCTAGTCGGTGGACAGATGCAATCTACATTTTTTGACTGGTTGTTGGGAAAAATTCACAAAAATCAGCAGGAATGGGGTTATTCCATGTGGCAAATGTCAAATAAATAAACTTCTTAACCCATACACGAAATTTAGTAAAACATGATATGCATTAAGGTATAAACTGAGAACGAAAATGGACCGCATTGCTACCTTCTACACAAACTGACTGATTTTCTGAAATTCAATCTTTTCCCCGTAACTTTGTAAGCTGCAACAACCTGGATTTTTGATAATCATATATAGTTCTGTATAGTTAAAGTTCAGAAACATCGAAAATTCTAATACCTCCCGTACATATCATCTTTCAAGTAACTACACATAATTCCGTCAAATTTGACGCACATTATGTGGTCGATAAACTAGTTTTTGAGAAAGAAAATGGACTGCATTGCTATCCCTATCCAATTTATATGATATCCTATCTCATATAAATTGACCAATTTATAGAACTAAAAACACTAATGCTCCGACTGCAGTTTTTCAAACTGTCGTTGATTGGATTAAATTGTAATACCCAGTTAAATGTGAAATATGGATATCTGGATATTTTTCTATCTCCCATGTAATCCATGTTTTCCTGGGTTCATGTTTTTTGTTCTAAAATACGTCACATGCAAATGTGCCTATTTGATAAAAAAACAGCGATTTCTCTATTAATCCTAAGAGAAAGACAGTAAGTTATAAGTAAGTTACAGTATGTGTACTCGAATATGTTCGTTGCTATATGTTACAATAACTAAGTTCAGTAAGTTATAATTTTGTTTCTTTTATCGTTCACTCTTCACGCAATTGTACCAACGCAAAAGGACTTACGTAGAAGGTATATGTAAGTTAATTCATCTGACTGATATTTCTGTACATGTCTGTATTCTATCTGCAAGGAATAAATGTTTTTGTTCGTTCTAATCTGAGTTCATGAATTAAATAAAAGCAAATATTTTAATTTTACTTGGACTTAAGTCAGATTAAATGAACGGAAATATTTTTATTTCACTTTTTGGAAAAAAAAACTATTTCAAATTATTCAAAGGTTTGTAGTTCAAAGAATCGTCAATTATTTTGTTGCTTGAAAACTAAACATGGGAAAATGTTTCTTTTAATCAAAGGTATTGGTAATATAATTTCGATATTAATTATTTATGATCTAATTATGATAATCCAAGTGTATGATTAATCAGTTAACTCATTAATCATTTAATCACACTTCCCTAATTATTGGATAATATGATTTGTCTGAACCTGAAAAGTTTGAAAGATGTTTTAATATAAATTTATCGCCTATTTGCCTCTTGATATGGTACGACAGCAGTTTTGCTGGAAATTAATACAGGGTGGCGCAATAGAACGTGCATATTTAAAAAATAGATTAAAAAATAAATACATCTAAATGGTGACCCTCTCTACGACCGCACTCCTTTAACTGCAAACGAAAATTATTGAAAACTTTCTTCAGTAATACCGGTGTAATGGCTGCCATTTCACCACGGGTATTATCCTTGGGCTGAACGATGTTGCTTGGATTATTACTGTAGACTTTGTGACTTGACAAAAAAAGTCAAGAGGCGTCAAGTCTGGACACCTCTTTTCGAAATCAGTCTGCCAGGGAACATCTGCTTCACCACCGCCATGGAGTCATTTGATGTGTGACAGGTAGCTCCATCTTGTTGGAACCAAGTTCTGGAATTCACTATTCTTGAACTTTCAATTTCTGGAGCCAAAAATCCGTCCAACATCTCAACATAGCGTTCCGTATTAACCGTGAGTTTTGGCCCCGCGCATTTTCGAAGAAAAAAGGACCGATTATTCCTCTGCCAGAGATTGCTGCCCATGCTGTCACTTTAGAACTATGCAATGGTTTCTGGTGTTTGATTTTGGGATTTTCACTGTTCCAGTAACGACAATTTTGACGGTTTACGAACCCATTCATAAGGAAATGAGCCTCGTCAGAGAAAAGGATATTGTCAAAATTGGAAAATCGATAAGGCATTTCATTAGCAAATGCGAGCCTTGCTATGAAGTCAAACTCTTTCAATTCTTGTGTTAATTGCAGCTTATATGGATGCAGTTTAAGATCCAATGTTAAAATTCGTCGCAAACTTCGTCGCGATAATTGTAAGACAGACTAGTCGACATTTCCTCGTACTGACTCTATAACTCTCTCAACATTCTCTTCGGTCCTAGATGTTCTTGGGCGACCATTTCCGTGTGGTTTAAATGTTGAACCGGTCTCTTCAAAACGCTTTACCCATATTTTAATTAAATTAGCACTCGGAGCTTCACTAATTCGCCGTAGTCCATATTCAGCACAATATAGTCGCCTAGTAGCAATATCTGAACGAGAGTTCTCGTAAAATGCGCGCACGCAAAATGCGCGACGCTTCCCGTCGAAGTGATTCATAGCGACTAAAACTCCATGAGCCCGCCAACCTAACGATGTAGGCGCAACCCCCGCCCGCGCCTTTTCTACCCCGCAAAAAAAGATGATGCAATATGCACGTTCATTGCGCCACCCTGTACTATAGCATCAGACAAGCACTGCTATGCTACGATTGTTCATCGCATAAAACCAGTTTCGGAAAAATGAAAAATAAATGTGTTGTTAGGATAGATTTATGAAAGTCGCGTTCAGCAGAATGCCCTTCACTCTTATTTTTAAACTGAACCAAGTGTAGATTAAAAAAATCTGGAAATGTAAAGAAAACGGCAAGATGAAATATTCAGCGGATACGTTTCCTAAAAAAAGACTCACATCAAATATTTTTTAAAACCTACCTAAAAGTACTACAAATAAAAGTTAATAATTTTTATTTATGTTTTATTATAAAACACGTTATTTATTCCGAAAATATGCTTAAGACACCCGGATTAATAATATTATTATTATTCCCACGCCTCCGTCCCCACCAGATACCACGCGAGCTGGGGTCCATTTAAAGCTGAACATGGCGGTGGACTCGGCCACAAGTCACTTCAGCACTGTTGTGTCCTTTTTTTTTTGTCACATTCTTGTCACATCTTGTCACATTTCACCATTATTCACATTCACACATTACCCCAGGAATGTTCTCCTTATTCTGCACTTATCAAGAACTACCGATTTACCCATATCGTGCAAGTGCTCAGATAGTCCCAACTCATTCACATGCTGAAACACGGAATTCACCACTATTCCAGTGCTTGAGATCACTATCGGTATAATCTCCACCCGTCGCAGATGTTCCCGTTGTTTAATCTCAAACGCCAGATCCGTATATTTCGAAATTTTCTCCGCAATTGTACGATTAACTTTCTCGAAAAGTAGCACTGCTACATCAAGACGATACCCCGCCTTTTCGCGTTTGTCTATCCAAACGATATCCGGTCTATTGGCGATAACAGTCCTATCCGTTGAAATTGTACAATCCCAGTACAATTTATATTCCGTACTCAACAGAACCTCCTCAGGGTGATATATATAATGAGGAACCCCTTTCTTCCTAATTGCAAGAATTTGATGAATTACTCTTGCCACATTGTCGTGCCTCCTTAGATATGCAGTACTGGCCATTACAGAGCAGCCGTTAATTATATGGTCTGTAGTTTCCGGAGCCTGATCACATCTTCGGCATCTATTATCAACATCCTCATGTAGAATAACTCGTCGGTAATGTCTAGAGTGGATTATTCCATCCTGTATTCCCATTAAGGAAGCCTCCGTTTCCGGAAACAGTTGCCAAACTGAAAACAGATTGTAGACGCATTTCCGTCTACATTGTCCACTTCCAATTGGTGTGGAAATCTGTCATGTATAGCCTTGCGTTTCCATTGTTCCACATCGGCATCGCTACTTGTACTACTTGTATTGCGGTGTAGAAAGTTTGAGCGGTGTGTGGTTGTCGTCCAAATTTACCAAAACAGAATATTGTTCGATCTCCGCTGCATTCATATAAAAGAATTCCCGCAGTTTGTGGACCTGGTTAAAATGTTGATTTTTGATATTCATTACGCCCTGTCCACCTAACCTTCGCGGCAACATTACCCTCTCAACGGCGGCCTGGCGATGATGCTGTCCAAAACTTGTCAGGATCGTTCGGATTTTCCTTTGCAGGGAATCCAAGTCTATATCACACCACATTATCACTCCAAATGAATGCAGTAAGATTGGGAAGGCATAGGTGTTGATTGCCTTAATCATGTTCGTAGCATTCAGTTTGATTCTACATAGTCTCCGTATTCTAACTTCACACAGCGTTCTCAAGCTGTCCCTTATTACAGCGTGATGTATTCCTCTCATTTCCTCCACACCTAAGTATTTGTAAGACTGATCGGAATCCAGCAACTGAATTACGCCCACATTCAGTAAAAATCCGTCTGAATGTATTACCTGGCCTCTTACCATCTCTATTGACTTACATTTATCGAACCCAAATTGCATGGAAATATCATTACTAAACTTTTCCACAATATCCAGTAGGTTCGATAGGTGGTACCTTGACCGTGCGAACAACTTCAAATCATCCATATACAATAGATGGGTGATTGCAGACTGTCTTTGTTGGTGCTTTATCCGATATCCATTAGGGGAGTTATTCAATGCTCTGCTGAGAGGTGCTAGACTCAGACAAAACCACAGCGGGCTGAATGCATCTCCCTGAAAAATTCCCCTATTTATACGAATTTCGCGAGTACAAATGCCATTAAGGATAATATGTGTCCTCCATGAAGGCATTGTTCTCTCAAAAAATGCAACTATTCTTCGGTCCACTCCGTTATTCTCCAGAGTTCGTATCAAATAAGTATGGGGTACACTATCAAAGGCCTTCCTGTAATCAATTTATTATTATTACTATTACTGACACAAATGTCCTCATAGTTTGTCGTGAATGTAATTATGTCTTTTACGGAAAATGATGTTGAAATACTTATTGAAATACAAAAAACATGACACATATGAAATGTTATGCTAAAGGAAGAATTTATGGATTTCTTTACGATCTTAAGTAAACTTAATGAAATTTGTAAGCAGTAAAAAAACGCCTAATTGCCCAATATCAAAATTTGTATAGTATTTTCACAAAAAAAATTTAGTTTAATATTACAACAGTATATTCCACGCCATCCACTGGCAACGAATTGCATACATATGTACTAGCGAATCCATTTTAAAAGCAACGCCATCATATACATAGATGAACATGCAAGGCTTGCCAAGCTGTTATAACAATCGTTTGCATTTTATGTTATGAGAACGAAAAACGAAAATGGCAACAGAAATTATTCAAGGAGTACATGGAAATGGAAGATCCTGAACATAACTGAGGTTGTATCGGGTTGTTCGGAAAATTCGTTCGGTTTTTTAAATAAATTTTTTTACGAATTTGTTTACAAGCAAACAATTATTTTAATCTATCTTATATTCTACTCCTTTTTTAATAACTTCTTCCCACCTCTCTGGGAGGTTCATAATTCCTCTGATTTGTTGAGAGAAGCTCAAAAAAGACTACTCCTTTGACATCCCACCAAATCAACAACATTACCTTCCTAAGGTGAAGGCCCGCTTTAGAGGTAGATTGAGGGGGTTCATCTTGTTTCCCCCATGATCTTTTCCGCGTTACATTATTGTAGACTATCTGTTTTTCATCCCTTGTTATTTCTTACTCTTAGGTTATCGCAGATGTCAACGCGATTCAGGCGGTTGGCATCGGTGAGAGTGCGAGGTACCCACACATCGAGGTTGCTCACAAACGGTTGAGACTGATTTTTTGATTATTTCAGCTATTTGCCTAACTGTTGCACGGGGATTAACAATAATTAAACATCTCACCTCCTCGGAAAAATTTTTTTTTGTCGTTCTAATCTAGAAGCAACCGTTACGGAGAAGTCCCTTAGAAAATCCTTTAAACCATTTCTGGCAAGTTCTTTCATTTGATTCTAAAATGCTCTTTTTCGCTCATTTTTTCCACTTTTTAAAATTTTAAGGCAGTTTGTATCTAGTATGGACAATAGGTGACGCTCCCTGTAACGTCTATGTGTAGTTTATTGTCTGCCTAATACGAGGTGTGTTAAAAAAAAAGGTGAAAAGGTGGTAGTGCCCCTTAGATATAGTACACTTGTGCCAGCATTTTTTCAAATTTTCGAAGCAGTTCTAATGTGCGCTTTCTGGTATGTCCGTGAGCTCTCTCAGCGATTCTCCTCAATCGTCGCAAAACGCCGTCCTTCCATGGGTCTCTTCAATTTTGGGAACAGGAAAAAGTCGCAGGGGGCCAAATTTGGTAAATACGGTGGTTGAGGCATGATAACGGTGTTGTGAGCAGGTGCATTATCATGATGCAAAAGCCATGATTTTTTCCACAATTCTGGTCGTATTTTCGTATTGCTTCACGCAAACGACGCATAACTTCAAGGTAATACTCCTTATTTTCCGTACGACCTTATGGTAAGAACTTCTGATACACAACGCCATGGCATTCGAAAAAAAAGTGAGCAAAACCTTGGCATTTCATCGATCTTGACGAGCTTTGTTTTGGTTTTGGCTCTCCTGGACTCTTTAATTAAGACGATTGGCTTTGGTTTCGATGCCATAACTATATACTTATGTTTCGTCACCAGTTATGACCCTTTTAAGCAAATCTGGATCACCTTTGACGTCATTCAACAATTCCTGAGCGATGCTCATGCAACGTTGTTTTTGGCCAAAATTGAGCAATTTTGGAACGAACTTCGCTGCTAAAATTAATAAATAAAAAATTAAAAAAATTTTGAGAAAACATAGATATCTTCTTAGTATTTGATAGTACCAAATATCGTTTAAGACAAATTTTTGACCTATTCTTCAGAAGTTTTTGGAAATTTCTGTGAAATTTTATCAAGATTACAGAATTAGGTTTACCGACAATCCTGCGAATTGGTCCTGTGTTATGAGGCAATAGTAATTTTCTCCAAAACTGTAATTTCATATTTACCTCAGACTGGGTAACTTAGCCTATTCCACCCCCTTGGTGAGATTTTTCGAAAATTTTTAGCGTACACATTTTCGATGGACATTCAAAAAAGCTATGGTAAAAACGGGCAAACGCCAGTTTCAAATGTTAAATTATGCGCTACGATGTACAGTGATTGGTTTGATCTTATGTTAATCCCAAGCACAAACTTGATTTTGGCAAAATTTATTTTATACAGGAAGTGCCAGAACTCAATTTAATAATTGTGCGTAAAAAATTTGTCAAGAAACCATTGAAGAAATACAAATAGTATTAAACATTTTTGAATGTGTGTATATTTAATTCAGCGAACGTGGATACTTATAGAGGGCAGCAAATACAAATACAAATAAGAATTCTCTTGTTTATAAAAATTTTATGTTTTCGCCTCTTGACGGGAAATGAAGAAGTTATTTATATTACATGCGCAATTATGCAGTTTCTCCATTTGACTTGTTATCTGATTAGTTAGGTATTAATAACATTGCCCATATATAGCACGTGTATATCAAGTAAGACTTAATTTAGTAGTTTAGTTTTATATGAGTGTTGACCAACTAACTATTTTGGAAAAAAAAATACAAAAGCAGTAGTCAATGGCTCGCTATCAGCCACATTGTTGCTCAAATATATAAATTTGTGCGAGGGAGATGATGCAACTGAATAAGTATGTCCAGTAACTGGTATTCCCATCTATACGGCCACCGACCACCATTACTGTCATTCATTGTATTGCAACTACTTATACGCTGTTCTGGTTTTTTTTACATCACTTGCCGCTACAGTCTGCTCTCCTGAATGATGTCGACTTTTTCGCAGTAAAACGGAAAAGAGTTAAGTTGGAGAGTAGAAACAAGTCATGGATATTACAAAACATTAATTAAATCAGAGACCGACATTTTGACAAATAGTTGTTTCAAATGGTAAGGAATCTTTTATGGTATTGACAGAGTGGGTCGATGTTTATGGACAACATTGTCTTGTGCTTACTAAAATGTTGATTTTGACACTGCAAAAGATTAATAGAGTTTAAGCTACTCACTATGCGTTTTGCGTTCGTTTAAGCGATAAGCGTATCTCATTTATTGTATTTATTATTCGCATAATTTGAGAACATTTCAATCACGTAGATATGAGTGCAAAGTCACCAAATCACGAAATTCTGCATATGGTATTCCTAAGTTTGAAATATTGAAACCAAAAGGAATTGAAATACAAGATCAACGATTTCTTATAGATAGTATACCAAGGTATTTTTGCTTATTTTTGAAAACAAATTTGCAGAACAAATTTTAAATGCATTCAATTCTCTGTAAGCATAGTTCATAGAAAGGATTCCAAAGTAAAGGGCAGTACTATAAATTACTGCTAACAAAAAGTGCTAGTGCAACAGCGTGTTAAAAACTTTAATGCTTCTTTTAATAAATCTCAACACAGAGTATGACTTGAAACCCATATACATAAATTCAACGACTGTATGGTGCAGCATTCTTATTACTTCTTACTCTTTCGGGATCAAAATAAATCGAAAGATGCAAATTATCAGCAAAAAGAGGCTCTTTACAGAACTTTAAGTAATCAAATTATTAATGAAAATTAAAAACAATAATTATAGCCGCGTAATTTGTAAATATCAATCGGTATCGATTACACATTGCCTGGTGACACACATCTGGTGTAACCAATTTTGATAGTGTTTAACACAGATGTTTTTGAGGTTTTGGCGAGTTTATATTTGGAGCCTCAGTACTCCAGACATAACCAGAGCCGCATAATGGGGTTCAAAGTACGGTACCTCGTGATTGACAAAATTCGTTCTGCCAAAACCATTAAAATTTAAAATTGACATCTGTATGTTATAAATGGCAACGTTTCTTTAAAAAATAGCGCATTTTTGTACCAAATTTAGAAAAATGTCATCACCGATTGTATTGTTCTGAAAGATAACAAAATTTATAATACTTCAGGGCCTAAACTATTCTCCTGTATCTTACAATTTCGACTACAGTTAGTTCCAAATATGTAACATTTTTGAACAAAAACAACTTTAAGCCAAAATATCTTTAAATGCAAAAGTTTTTTTCGATTGTTTGAATACAAGTTTATAACTGCATTTGTTTAAAAAAAGTGTGCCAAGTTTCGCTACCAGTTATCCATAATCAACGAAGGTAAGAATTTGTAAAAAATCAAATTTTTGGGAATTTTTGGCGTTTCTGTGGAAATTGTGGGATTCTTTTCAGGAGCATTTAAAAATGTTTTATTATTTTATATAACCACGATTAGGTCATCTCACTGCCAAAATGTCATTGCACTCAGCACATAAATAAATATTTCATTGCTTTTTCCCTTTTTCAGAAATGATGTAAATCAAATACTAAATTTGAATATTATTTTTTTCAACAAAATTGGTAATTATGCTTAATAAAAGTGAGGGAAAAGGGCATTTTTGAGGAAAATTAATCCTCCATTCTTATTGTTAGTTGGTATATTGGAAAAAGGAAAGTAATGAATCAGAAGGTGGAAATTTTTATAAGAGGATAATGCATCAACAGCATCGTTTCCGTCACAAAGAGATCTGAAGATGGATTTGTCACGGAGTCCAAAACGCGTCATCCTTGTGGGTGATTGCTGTTACACCAAACAAATTCTTAAAAACATTTTCAATTTGGAAATGTCGACTTGACCTCACAGCTTATTTAGCGTATTCTGTACACTATCTAGAAATTATCATAAACGTGGTCACTGTGAAAACAAACACTCTGTGGGAGGTGATTTTGGTTCTGTTTCGTTTATACAAAACTTGAGCGTATGATGAAATAGTGTAATTTAACCCCATTTGACCTTTTTTTGTGGACTTACGCCACAAGTCTGTGCCAATGAACCACCAACATCAAAGTCAAGGTAAACCGCGTCATCATTCAAATTCAGACTGATCTAGACAGTCCCTAATGGAAAACTCTTTATAAAATTGAGCCGTGCTCTTGCTAACCAGTTTCTTGTATTTTACTGTCTGGTTTCAGTTGGCATGCACATAACAAATGGTGAAGGTAATGGAGGCCTGTGAAGCGAAATACATTGTAGGAAGTTGCATTCAGCTAGAGGCCTTACTTTTCGGCGGCCTGTCACAGTTTATTCGCTATACCATTATCCTATGAAGGAAGTAACATTAATAAATATTTATGTTAGCATCACCCGTGAGAAATGCATCTTCTGAAAGCAGACTTTATATTTACTCACTCTCTTACTCGTGCCTTCTCGCCATGGGAAAAAAATCAAGAGGCGCTCTATACAAAAAGTGATCTTTTTTTAGCAACATTTCAAAATTGGCAAACTTGTGGCAAAAATTAAACTCACATATGGAAAAATAACTTTCCAATTTTTCTAAGTTTTATGTATATTTTAAATAAAAGCGATCGCAATGATGATTGGATGAAGGGAGGGAGTCATCCGAAATTCACCAAGTTTTGTGATGTCCCTGATACGCAGTTAGTACGATCCTTCACTTGTAAAACAAGTTTATATACTACGAATGAGAAGTGAGTTTTTCTACACGATTACTCGCCTGACGAAGAAAATACGTAGAGAGTGCGGTTTCTCGGACTTTTTCTTTTCTCCGTAAGTCGGCAAAAGTATTCCAATGTCCCGGGTTTGCGAGAATTTCCCTAATAATTGAAATATAGTCTCTCTTGCAATTCACAATAAAATTTTCACAGAAAATGCTGTGGAGAAGAGTTAAAAGAGAACAATATTTTTTAAAAATTGTATCGCATGTTCTATCGTTTGTTACCGATGGTTCAAAATGTTCTAAAATGGTTTTTTCGATTATTTTTGTGTTTTTAAAAGATATTAAAATAATAATGATTCTTAAAAAGGATTGTGTGGCGCTTAGTAATTTCTGAAGCCCAAATAAACTTTTTCTATAATCGTGTGAATTAAATTTGAGAAATTCTATCTGAGATTTAAACATTTAATTTACGAGAAATTAGTGGAAATTGAGTTATGCAAAATACTTTTTTTACTTGCAGCAAAATTTAGCAATTTATATGATTCTTCTTTGTAATCTTCTGCGCAAATGATTTTTATTTGAAAATGTTTTCATCATTGTTTATTTAAAGGGTCTGCATTATTCTAAATATAAACATATGATTTTTAATAAGATCTTATAATTGTATAATAGATTTGTGTAAAATATTTACTGAAAGTGATTTCACATATTGCCTTAATGGGAGAATTAAGCAAAGTGCTGTTAGAAATTTTGTGTGGTATCGCTGATCAAAGGAAATTGGGAGACGTTTATTAGAATGTTCGTTTTTTCTCTTCTGCAATCAGCGCTGGACCTAAATTTCCTCATACCCAACATTTTTTTCAATACAAGTTGAATCATTAAAGTGGGACACAAATATTTTTATGGCTGTCCAAAAATATACCGCTACTAAACATCTTGTCTAAAACTTAAGGTGTTGGAACTAGTTGCTCATTCGTTTTTGTAAACTGATTTGAATAATATTGGTACTAATAGAATTTTATGAAATTGTTATTGTTTTGCAGAAACAAATGTATTCAACAAATCATATGTTTGTACCTATAATAGTAGATTATGATTGTTGAAATTTGCACGTAATTTGGGTAGTCCCCCGCCTCTTTTATATCTACAACCGGAGGAATGGATGTAACATCCAGCAAGAAGCGTTTAAAGCTTGAAGTATCTTTTGACCAGATATGTTTCTGGTGGACATGATAACTAACGAAAATCTTTATGGAACCTCTTTTAATTTGGCACAGCCTAATATTGTCCCGGTTTATAGTGGGATACTTAATTAATACTTAATTGAATCGATTTTCCGAAATTCATTTTTCTCCCTGTAACTCCTCATTCCTGGTTAGACTTGAAAAAGTCGATCCGTTAGTCTAGATTTGTATTCGTTACATTGTTTTACAAAACTCGATCAAGTAACAGTACACCTTCTATTTCATACATATCACGAGGTTACTAATCCAAGTTGTAAGAACAAAAATGGGCGACGATGCCACGCCGTTCTGGTACCTCCCATACAAATTGACCCATAATCCATAATTCGTAAATTGAAGTTACTTAAATTTTGGAGTTACAATTCTGGTATTTTCCATAAAAATTATCTTTTATAGCTTATATATTTTTAGGTTCGTATCCTTCATTATTTATTTACACTTATTCAGTATAATTGAGCTCGTATCAGTCATTTAATGCTGCGAATGAAAATTGATTGTACTGCAGCGCCCCTTCAAGTAGCACGCATACAAACTGGCTGATTTAACAAAGCGATTACTTTAGAAAGTAACGATTTCGCTTCTTTCATTGCGCTTTAATTCAGAATATTTTCTGCAGATATTGCAGATATTGCTGCAAGATATTCTATATGTAATTGAGTTTACAAGAAAGCAATTTTTGTACTGATCCAGATAATATCCTAATATAGCTTACGACAGTTTTTTAATCGATAGTTACAATCAGTTAAAATTTAGCGGTTTATAAAGGGGTGTCAAATCTAAATTTCATCTCTATAATAGTTTATGAGATACGCAAATTTATATCTTTGTCTTACATGGGTAATGTCACGCATTAATTTCCTATCACATTCTGTTGTAGCATTTCATTTGCGGCTATAATGATTCTTCATTTTTTTCAGTTTTATTAGATTATGAATATGTACATATTATTGTCTAAATCTTTGTTTTGTATGGACGGTTCCACGTTCCTTGCCCCATTGATACTATCATATTCATACATACATTTTTCAGCCGCTTCTGCGGCTGTAGCGGTTCTTTTTGAAAGTGATGTGTCGGTATGGACTTCTTGCTCCTCTTTCAATAGCCAAATTCAACTCCTGTAGATAAATAATAATAATAATAATAATAATAATAAAATAATAAATAATAATAAATAAAATAATAAATAAAATAATAAATAATAAATAATAATAATAATAAAAATAGATAGATCTCTAAAAGTTCATGAAATACGACGAATGGCAATGTAGCAAATGATAAATTCGCAATCAATTCTTTTGGCCGCAAGAACGAATTTATAGAAAGAGGTGAGGCACCGCCCATTTTTTGCTCTGACATATTCCTGTAACATGTGTGTCACATCTAATCTTTATACTTCTAATAATTTATTAGACATAGTTATTCAAAATTATTCTTCTTCTGTATAGTGTCACACTCCTTGGTCCAATGGAGACCTAAAAGATATAATACTGTACACTTGTATTATTTCTTTGTTCAGTATGTGCAAACTTTAAACTTTATATATCCGAGTATTATATGTATCTGTGGTTACAAGTAAAAACGAATTAAGTGGAGTTGGGGCAAAGTTGTGTTTATTAGCTATTGTACTTATTTTGGTGCGTATTTGCAGCCAATTCCTATTCCACAACTGGATGTAGTTAACAAGTTATAGCATAATAATATTATTATATTCTCTAAATATTGATATAAATGAGACCATGTTTTTTGTCATTACCACTTGTGTCTTTAAGACGCGCGTTTTCGCCTAAGCAGGATTTCAAAATTCCTTCCGCTATGTTAACGGTTTTTTTAAAAACACTTTATACCCTAAAATATCAAATTGTAAGTTAAGTCGTCCATAAAATTGACTGTTTATATGTTTCTACCTTTGTGCATCTGCGTATTTGTTCCGAATTGGCATCCAAACTAGTGGACCACCTGTCATGAAATTTTGATAGCATATTTGTGTCGCCCGGGAAGGAACCATAGGCTATATTAGGTCTTGATTAAACAAATGGGTGTGGCACCTCCCACACAAGTAACAATTTTGAACGTTAGCAAGCTACTGGCACAAAAAGGAAATATTCGAATGAAAAGAGGCCTATGTCCCCCACCATTTTAAAATCTTTTATAGTGACCAAAGTAAGTGATCGACGAAATAGTTATATGCTATATTAGGTTACATTGAGAAAATAACGTGGCACCGCCCACACAATTTAACGTTTTTAAATGCCGTATCTCACGAACTTTTGGAAGTACAAAGATGAAATTTGACAAAGGTGAAATACGGCTGATGTTGAAAGAAATACCTTCAGATAAAAAGGGAGCGGCGCTGCACCTCTTTTAACGAAATGCATTCTATCGGCGAATGCCATAAAAGTTTAGCAGTCACTGTCAATCACGAAATTGTCACATGCTATATTAGGTCAAGATTGGAAAAAGGAGTGTGGCACCGCTCACACAATTTAATGTTTTGAACGGCCATATTTAATGAACTATCGGAGATACAAAGATACGATTCGATGTGTCTACTACAGATATACAAAAAAATGGGTCCCCTTTAAAAAAATTGTTCTAGCCCACAAAGTAACTGGCAACTCGTTATAAAAATTAAACTGTAAATTGCCATCCCTCACGAAAGTTTCAAATGTTATATTGGGTGAAAGTGTGTGTTAATATTTACGACGAACGTTTCTAATACATTATAAGAGATGTACGAGTACAGATAACATTTGGTATGCATGCAGCTGGAGTGGAATGAAACACGCCAATAAAGACTGGGCAGAACCACGCCCCTTTAAATAATCCATTAAAATGGTGAAATTTACTGATCGAACGTCATACCAAACTTGTTTTTGAGAAATCGTTATTGCTGCAACTCCGATCGTCATTATGATTTAAGAGCATATTGCTGTCTATCACAAAATTGCCATGTGGCACGTTAGGTTACTACAGAAAAGAAAATGGATGACTGCTGAATAATATGTGTAGACTACATTTATTATCAAGAATTTTCGGTTTTCCACAATATCTTTAGAGTTTTGGCTCCTTGAAATTTTACTGTATTCCCGAGGAAGCGAGCAATGGAACCGCAATGTATTCTGCTGCTGCTTTCGCTGCTTTGCTTCGCTACTGCAATATTGGCCCACTACTGTTGACTATTACAAAATTGTAACAACACATTTCAATGCATAGTTCGTTGGATTACTAAATCTATGCATTATATATGGAAATAATACGTTGGAGCTACACCTATTTATCTTACAATGGGCATCATCTACCATGCAGTCCTTGGATTCTTGGTGGGGGCGAGTGTAAGCTTCGTGCATGTCCGCTTGTTTATTTGCAGCCGAGCAAATTTTCATATTTATATTTAATAACAAAATTACTAGTTTACGCAAACCATAGCTTGCTATGAAGCTCTGTCTGAAGTGTTCATAATATTCCATCATCATTCCCTCTCACAACACACCCATCAACACTGGAATCCCAGATGCTAAATGATTTTTTTTACTTAAGTAAATTAAAAATGCAAATCAGTAACATCAATAATACCTATGATGACGGCAGCACCACTAAAATATGGCTAAGGAACTCTAAAAAAAGCCAGAAACAAAAGATTTTAATGAATAAGTAATTACTATTATTTCTTTTACAGATTTGGTTTAATATAAAAAATAAAACAATCGCATATGTACCGACACATATTACTTATACGCTAAAATTCGGTTCAAGCTTATTCAACGTGAAGTGTGACATATTATCGTAGACATAGTTGCCAGATAAACTGGGTATGTAATCGCTAATTAAAGGGGAAAGACGTCAAATTAAAGGAAACAACAACTCATATTTTCCTCTGTAACTCCTAATACGAACATTTTAGCAACCTAAATTTTTGTCCAATGCATTAGTTTATAATGCATGGCAAAATTTTAAAATATCAACCGATTAGCCATATCAACCTCCCATAGAAATCACAGATTTAACTCATGTATTCTTAGGATCATATCTGTTATCCTTTTACACAAGATTTAGTCAAACTTGGCAGGCATTAATGGTTTACTAAAGTGGGATCCCCTTTCCGTACAAAATGACCAATTTCTGTAATTAAATTTTGCCCCTTTAACTCTCTGTACGTTATCTGTAGCGATAAAACTTGGCAGAAATTGACGAAGTAACCACATCTTTCTGTTACCTCCCATACAAATTACCGATTTTCCTCATGTGTTCTTAGCTTCATATCTTTCAAACCGTTGCATATAATTCAGCCAAGTTTGGCGAACGTTATGAGTTTAATGAACTTAGTTCTGAGAATGAAAATAGACTACATTTAAACGACTATACCCATTCGGGTACCTCCAGAAAAAAATGATCGTCTTATATTCTCTTGTAAACCCAAATTCGTAATTGACAAAATTTTGACCTAAATTTTGTAATTGAGAAATTGCATTAGAATGAGAGATAAAATGCGAAAATCGCCAATATAAATTGTCTAATTTAACCCATGAATTTCTATGTACAAATCTTTCGTTCAATTACTAATTTCAGCAATCATCATATACACTTAATGTAACTCTCATACAAATTAATAGAAGGCAATTATAATTAAGCTATAATAATTCATTCCAATAAGCTATAATTTAGTATATTTTATTGTGCGTAATTTACAGCATTTCTTAATAAGTAGCTTTAAATTTATCGCGCATTTCCGGGTTTTTTCACAAACGTTTGGCCGTTTTTACTACGAATATAGACTAGGCGCGTCTGAGGCCAGATTTGTTTTTTTATCGCGTTGACTGATCTATTTGAAAAACCAACTACATCAACAGGGTCCATAATTGTTTATCGATTTATCAGTAGAGGTTAATGGACGTCCGGGGTGCTTTTAGTCTTCAAATCGTTCTCGGCTGTCTTTAAAGTATTAATGTCACTTGTAAACATTCCCTTCGATCAAAGTCTGCTCAGCGAAGGCCTTTCCCAATGTTCTAAACGTTTCTGTAGCAGAAGTTTTTTTTCGAATACTGGAAAACAAACAACAAAATCAAAATGATTTTTGCATCATAAAAAACTGAGCGTAGTCCAAACACTAACGACATCTACATATAATTTGAAATTTGGTATAAACGTGCTACCAGGTTGTAAAAACATTTCCGAGATTCGTTACACCCCACATTATTTAAATTCAAAACTTGTGTGACTTTTTGAGCATAATAAGTTGAGAATTGCTGCTAATTCACTTTTTTTATTTAAAGTGTGTATATTGACAAAGACATATTGACAAATGGCAAATTAATTGGATTGGCTAAACGAAGCCGATTCAAAGTTATTCAAAATAGAAATAATTATGAAAATAGTTTCTATTAAAGAGCTTTGACTGATTGTTTTCAGGAACATTAGCAAATTCTGTATGTTGCTTTTTGTGAGAACTATGCTTAACAAAGCCTGCAGTGAAAGTTTTTGTTACTTTTTTCGGACCTATTTAGTTTAACATTTTGTTTAATTGTTTATATCAACAGTTGCAGTTGTTCAAACTGCAAAGATAAAGATAGATACATACATCTATGTATCAATGTATATGTTTGTTATGCATATGTTTGTACATAACGATTCCTTCCATTGTCTTCATCTTTCGTTTGCTCAACATCTACAATATTTATCTTCAAGTTTATATTTCAATCAAATTAATATTACCTGTTTTCAAATACAAATATATAAAATCACACAATAACAAACAACAAAAGTTTTGATTTTTAATTGCTTGGATATGTGCAAATTTCCATGGCCAGGCAGCGATAAACAAAATGTTGAATCTTTCTTGCTGTATTGAAATAATTATGGACAAAAATGTCTCACTGGCTATAAGTTAGCCTCAGTATTGACATTTTCATCTTAAGTTTGGTGTCGATCCTAAACGGATTTCCTTTTCCCATACAAAATGCATTCAAATTACATACATGACTGGCTTTGGGGCTCAAACTAAGATCCTTAAATTGGCTTTTGAATGGCAAATCCAAATTATCCCTAAACAACAAATTAAAAATCTATAAATGCGTCTTAAAGCCCGTATGGACATATGGAATCCAGTTATGGGGGACTGCAGCAAACTCCAACCTTGAAATATTACAACGCTTTCAATCCAAAGTACTGCGAACCATTACTGGTGCACCCAGATACTTCACCCTTCATTAAGGAAGAAGTCCAAAAATACTCCGCTAGATACATGAATCGTATTCAACAACATCCGAATCAGCTGGCGTCCAATCTGATGAACGAAACACCATTATTTACCAGACTAAGGAGGAGAACCACACAGGACCTGGTTACTCAGGACGAATAAAGCAGTAGGGACACTCAAGGAAGTGTTCCCGAATAAAAAATAAAATTTTAGTATATAAGTAGTATGTAGGCTAATGTGAAAATTAATGAATGCCCAAGGACAGATTGTAATAAATCCAGAATTCAAAAAAAAAATACGCATACGATGGTGCATTCGCATAAATTTCCTATCTCCGTTTCGTATTGCAGTATTGACCTCAACCAGAATGTACAGCAGGAAAATTTGATGTATGAAGTTAATACATATTTGTTCAAAATAAACATTACAGACAGACATTTTTCGTCGTCCCGAAATTCGGTGATCATCAGCTGTCTTTTATTTTGTATACATTAACTCTTTTGACGATTCTCTAAACTAAATTTTTCACATGAAGGTAATGAAAGGAAATTGAAATTTCATTCCAGGTCAGTACTAAAGATGTCAACACTTAAAGGCTGGTAGTGACAAATTCTTTTGCAGGATTTGCCAAGTCAGAGCAGAATAGGAATAGAGGATGTAAACAAAAATGAAAATAGCTGATGTTTATCGAAATGTATTTTGTTTATAATTTTAATTTACCTCATCTGTTTTACTGTATCTGTCCAATCATATTTGATGCTGTCAAAATGTTAAAAGTACTGTTTCACCACATATATTCAATAATGGTTATCTGTTTTGACGAAATATTTTCTGATATTTGTTTCAAATCACTCTCTATTAGCTATCAGATGTCCAATTTTCCTTTTGCGTATTTTGTTTGGGATCAATATGGCAAAACGGAAGGTCGAAGGATAATTTGTGTTCAATAAGCTCCAATTTTGTATGGAAATTGGAGTTCTCTTTGAAATCAATGTTAGCCTTAACTAGTACACTTGCGTTCTTGAATCAAAATACGAAGATATCTATCCGCTTTACATTGATAGACAACAATTTGTCAAATCTGGCAACAGTGGTCGTACTTCTGACCCTCTATCAATGCGTAAGTTTCAGTTTTGGTAAAAACCGCCGCCATACAGCAGCTGTAATATTATGAAAAGAAATAATAGTATGACGCCTTCAGGCAGAACAATGAAACACGTATTTTAACATTCTTACGTTGGTAATCAATAGATTAACATACGGTAGCCAAATAATGCATTCTATTATTTATGAATCTTGCATGCGAAGGGGTTCATTTTCGTAACAGAACAGTAATTAAAAAACATTGAAAAATGGCTTTTGTGACTTTTGGTGTGATGACCCATAGACACTACAACTGTTGTAAATCTTTACGAAACTTTTTAGAAATGTCTCATATTCTGTCATATTGCCCATAATATAATAAATGGGTCATATACTTAGACAAGCTCCTCTTGGTGCCTTCCTGTGTACACTGAATACCGAGAAGAAGCTAGCATTTGCACTTTTGCTCAATGTGTGGTTTCTGTCCAAATTGGGCTGGCCTTGGGGCACCTACGTTATTATTTAAGGGATGTACCGTTCCGGTCAGATTCTCTACCTGGCAATATCCTTGAATTGGATCATATCTGAGTATTAGGAGTTATACCAAATTTGGAATATTGGTAATAGCACCGAAATGCCATCATCTCATTTACAAAGTTTCCTCTATAATTATATATACTCGTAACTGCTTGACAGCAATTGAAATCAAAGCGACCCACTAAAGATACCTCTTCTACTTTCGATATTAATGCCCGATCTATACTAGGCATTCTTAGGTTCACATTCTTCACACAGTTAGGTAAAATTTAGTACGCGCCAAGCATTTAGTAAACTTGGATTTGAACTGAATTGTACACAAATTAAAACAACAGTTATGAAGCTAAGAACCTTTGTATATGCAACAAACAACAACAAACAACAACAACAACAAACTATTTCTGAATAATTCATTTTTCGATTTTTCAAATCGGAATTTCTTAAAAAAAGAGGTAAATTTTTAAATTCATGTAAGAGTACATAAAGCCAAATTAATGCCACCTATAATTTTTGCTAAATAGTAACGTCATTGACATACGCTATCAATATGAAGAGTAGACATTTTTCCATTTTCAAATTTACATCACGCTTCACAGGAGAATACTTCGCATTTCAACATTTTCAGCCAGATTTAGCAACTCTTTCGGCTTATGTTTAATGATATTTTTTTAAAGGCAGACTCACTGCTTTAATTAATTCACTGCAAGTGTTTGATATTCCAGATTATTCCGATAGTAAATCGTTCATCAAGGTTTCTTTTATATTGGACTTGTAATGCATCTGTTGACCATTTTTAAAAGAGTTACTATCGATAGTATTGACTACTCGTGAGTTTTTTTTTTTTTTTTTTTTTTTTTACTGAATACTGTTGGCAGTACTTTAGATATGATTCTGTCCCGATATTTCACGAACTTATTCAAAGATTGAAATATGGCAAATTTAAAAAAACTCGGTCGGTTTTTAACGAAAGGCAAGAGGTGTACAAAAAAGAAACCAAGGAATTTGACTAAATTGAAGCAGTCCATTAAAACAATAATTGAAGCGATCCCGACTTCAACCCTTCAGATCGCAACGAATAATTTTCTGATCATGTGTCAGTCTTAGCTCATTTTTAACATTGGCGCGCTATTACAACACAGTATATCGCATAACGTAGTTGAAACACAGCCTACGGTGTAACTTCGGATAGCCATAATCTTTGATTTGAACGGCCTACTTGCATGGGAACTGTACTCAAACTTGGACGTAGACAACTTTTGTTGAAAGCGATTTATGCCTATAAACAGACAGATAGATGGATATATGTAAATCGAGTAGGAAAGTTATTCTGAGTTGATCGGACATATTTTGTTGAATCTATCAGTTCACTCAACAGCTGTAAGCCAATGCAACCTATAAAGTGTAAAGAAACAGTAGGTGGGTGAAAAAATGGAAATTTACCAAAAATTATGCCGGAACGAACTTATATTTCTACCACCATCCGCGGTGTCATGAACAACATGTTGCCGTAACGCTCCCTTCTCAAAAAACGTAGCTCGTATCGATTGAAACAGCGTATGGACTGTGATGGTACCCCCTGTAATCTGTCAATTTCTCCCGTACGTTGTTCCTAATTAGCAAATAATGTTTAAGAATACTCTTATATAAAATATATCATTCTTTCTAGAGCCGTGTTTGTTTTTGTATGGGTTAGACGATTTATTCTGTACCGATTTTGGAAATGAACCTACTCATTTTTAAAAAAGTGAGCGTCTCAAAAATGGCTTTTTCCCAGTGGAAATTCGTCAATACACATGTGTTAGACTGGTTCTAAATAGGCTTTTATTAACTAATAATATTTTGTTATGAAAATATTAAAATAAATATGAAAGACTATTATTTTGCTGATATTGGGTTTAGTTGTGATACCAAGGAGCAATAGGGTTCTTCTTAGAAATACCTTTTGGAAATGTTAGGAAAAATTATCATTTCTCTGATAGCGTTCAGTTTAGATTTGTATAGGCAATTTGTTTGCTACTATTCTATTTTTGGCCAATTCGCCAAATTTGCTTTTGCGCCAAATTTTAATCTGATAGCTTAAACGGTGCAGACTCTATCTTACTTTTAACACTCACGTGGACGCAGAGGCGAACATTCTTAGATCGATATAAATTTTTACGACTGCAAAATGACTATAACCTCATCGTATTGTTGTTGTTGGCATATACTTTTTCGCTGAAAAAAACGAAATAATTGTTGAAAATATTTCTTTAATAAAGTAATTTAAGTTTTTTGGTGACCAACGAGTTAAATGCTATAACAAGTTTTTCAACTTTTGTTGAGTAGCCTACTATTTGCCTCCGGGCATAAACGAATGGGCACTTAACTAAGATGCACGCTAACTACTATGTTTTTACATTTCGTTCTGAAAATACCAACGGTCGTATGATCTTCACTCTATAACTAAAAATAAGGCAATAACCAACGTCACAATGAAGTGAATCGACTGCTTTTGATCATACTCTATTTACCAGGGCTGCTTTTCAATATTAATTCCAGCAACTACCGACAGACGGTTTTAGATTCAGGTTAAGAGTCGTGCTTTTGTTCGTGATAAAATATTTATCAAATTATTCGCTTTACAAGTTGATCTATTATGGAACAATAATCGTCGCATATGAATGCATAACATCACTAGCAAGTTAAAAAAGGCAAACATTGCTACCGCCATCATACCACACCATATCGTGTTGTACAGGTATGTCATGACAGTCGCTACTCAACGTCATCTCACTCAGTTAGCCAAACTAAAGACCAACTCTTAATATCGCACTTATTTTCAGGGGAAAAATAATCAGGCGCTGTCCAAAAGAAGTCAAATGTGAAAAAAGGAAAAAGAAAACAGAACTGAAAGCCCAGAAGAGAAATCCAATTTGAAAGCCATCTATAAAAGTCAAGTGGAAATGCATTTTTAGCCATCTTTTCATTGAATAACTATTGTCAATATATATGCCTCGTTAGGTTGCATAGGTAGTCGATCCGTTTTTGTTGCATTGCCCATATAATCAATGTGGTAGCAAAATTACAGTAATACACATCACTTAGAGTGCATATTAATGCGGTATTGACGGCATATTAAAGGTTATACGAGAATTAAGCTGAAAGCATAACCACTGCGCACAGTGGACTCAACTGGATTTCTAGAGTAAATAAAGCAATCACATGTAAAATTGTTGCCAGTTATATTATTTTACCAAACAGTTTTATAACAATTCATACTTTTTGTTGGTGGCAAGCATTTAATTTTTGGTCTGATATTGGTTTCATTTTGGTAAATAAATTAATCTCCATACCACGGTTATAACTGTCGACGTTTGTACGACGAGACAGTGTGCATCCTCCTGACACCTTGCTTGTTGAATATGTTACCAACTCTTGCAATAGGAGTAACTGTATTTGAAAGGAAATTCACTAATGCATATAACAATTAATGAAATACTCAATTAATTAATAAATTTCAATCACGTGAACTGATAGCCTCGACGTAAATATACCTGTGGAGCTTTGGTAACCGTAGTTCACGGCATATTGAGTTCGCGCTAATGTTTATAACACCTAGAAATATTTGTGCTAGGCCATACAGAGTGTGGAGTACCAATTGCAATGCAATTTTATTTTATATAACTAATTGGTTTTGAAGATGATAGACTGTAACCCCCCTCCCTGCTAACTCACGCATATTCATAGCGGTTTAAAGGCTTGAAATCGGGATTGCCTCAATTATTGTTGTAGTGAACTGAATCAATTCAGGCACTTTCCTTTGTTTTCAAATGCTGTTGAAATGGATACGTCTTCGAAGCAGTTTTGGGTATAAAACAAAGTCTTTAAATAACGGTGACAGTAGCACGATTAATTAATGCGCCACCCTGTAAAACATATACCGATCGACTAGGAATCGAATTCTGAATTGATTTAAAAGTTGTAATCTATGATTTGCCTACTAAAAGTTGGCGATATCAGTTCCCAAACGGCTTGGTTTTATAGGTTGCACATGCTAAATTGTCATCAGAGTTCGATCATATTTACCAAATGTAGTTTGTTTAGCACAGGTACGGAAGCCATTAAAAATAAACTACTTCTTTGTGTAAAGTGCCATGTATTGTTTGACCATGAATTTTTAAGTCGTTTAAGTGGTGTTAGTCTGCACGTCTGGCTGGTTAGTAGACTCGATAACTGCCGTAAATCTGTGAAACTTCTTTAAACCTAACCACAGCCTAATATTTTGCCAGATTTTAGGGGTTACATCGACTCTCATCTCTGCCGCCTCCCTACAAACTAAAGTTCAGTTTAATGCCTGTAACTCCCCAATCGTAGTCAGAAGTTACTTACATTTTTGTTCACAGAATTGGCTAATAATGTACAACAGGTAGTTTTGACATGCGATGAAATGCAAAAAAAAAATGGTAATAAATCTGCAGTTTCTAAACGGGTGGTCCGTTTTGATGACGCAGTAATGCTTCGTTTTAAAATTTTCAAATTCCCGAGGTGTGCTAATTTCAGGCAATCGGGCGCAGCTCCCTTTAGGATCATAAGGTCAAAAGTTAAAACTTTTTATAGTGATCAAAATCGGTATACTCATTTAGAAACTCCAGATTTGTTTCCATTTTGTTTTTCAATACCACCCAGTGTGTAGTGCTGGACACATTTAAAATAAATCGAGCTGGTCGTATTACTTATCGCCTCTGGTACCTCTAATAAAAATGACCATTTAACTAATTTAACCCATTTAAGTTAACATTATTTATTTACATGCATTAAACTCGCTTGAATTTGGTTCACATTGAGCGTTAGACAAAAAAGGGTCTAAAATGAAAAACGGAATGCTTATAATATAATGGCTGTGTAACTGCACGCCTGCCCATTTATGTATGTTGAGACAAACGTAAATGGATGACATTCAGCAAATGGATGAGAAAGATTGTTTCTATATATTTGTATGGTCTTTGTCCGACTATTTTAAAATCGTGGAACGTACTTCCACTTTAACGTCAAATTTATTAATTTATCCAACAACACAAATTCGCTCTAAGTATTTATGGTAAAATTACTTATTCTAGAAAACGCTAAATAAATGTGCTTGAGATACAGGCCCAAATCATAAGGCATTTTTCCAAACGTTACAGTTAGAATGATGTTCCGCTTGTCTAAAGCTGTTAAAGCCTTGCGCCACACTCCACTGGGTCCATTGTTGTAATACGTCATTTTCGTCTCGTCGCAGAAAATGGCGTCATCCCAATAGTCGGTTGGTTGCGAAACATGCATGATGGCGAAGGAAAAACGCTTCTCAACATCAACTGCAGAAAGGAATGGCTTTCTACGCGCTGCTCTTGATGAGTATTTGCGTTTAATTATGGCCTGCCGAACGGTTTCATGGGACACATCAACACTACACTCTTCCTTATGCTCTCTCGCAAGTTTTCTTGTCGAAATCTGAGGGTTTTTATCAAGTTTTCTGATCATTAAGCGCTCTGTACGATCAGCTATCGTATGTTTAGGACTACCTCCACACTTTGGTTCCAATCTACCCTCGTATTCAGCTCGATTTAGAATGTTGTAAATCGTTTTCCTTGTTACTGAAAACATTTCCGCCAGCTCCTGCGCACTTTTCCCTAATTGACGATTATAATAAATCAGTTGAACTACCTCAAACGGTATCCTCTTGCCTGGCATATTTAAAACACAATATTATAAGCGCAGACAAAAAAATTGTCACCAACTAATTAACGAAATCATAAAAAAGATCTACGCAGATCATAGACAACGGTAAAATTACTGTTAATCGATAAATTAGTGGAAAAGTAAATAAAAAAAAACAACTTGTGTAAAGAGATTCTTGACACTGACAAAATTGAGTAGTACTAATTTTTGTTGGAATTTTTGGTTCTTGTGCATTGGATGCACTTTTTTTCTAAAACTGTATAAAAGAATAATTGATCCAAAAAATGTATGTACAAAAATAAATGTACATCTTTTTTGCGTAGTAAGTTAAAAATAAATTAAATATTCTTAATGTGCAAACTATTTCTTGACATACTTTATGACTTTCATACGATTGTTGTTTCTAATAAGATTTAGTTCAAGCCACGCTTGAAATAAAAGTGCATATTTTTTTCAAAACCAAAGTAAATGTTGCACCAATTCGTTAAATTTTGTCTAAAAAGAAAAGACCTAATGCAATGTTATTCATTTATCAACATTGGGAACTAAAATGTTGCATCTTGTGGTGTATCGGTGGAAAAGCAAAAAAGTGAACGAGAAGTTTCCATTTACAACTGTTTAGAAATTCTTGGGAGATTTTATCTTGCCGCAAATTGCCAAGATAATTATGCCAACACATGAGTTCAGTTTTTCTCTTTTTCTGTAGCTCAAATGAGAAATGTGGAATAGGTGGGGTTAAAAAAAAGTTGAACCAAAGGTGATTCAAAAAATGTTATTTATTTTTTATTGCCACGCCCCAAACGCCGTCATTTTTTGTATGCATAGCATCTTCATTTAAAGTCCGATTGTAATGTTTCGCATATTATCGCTCATGCTTTGATAGGAGCTACATTCCATTCTTTTGTGATTTCTGACTCCGACGTCAAATTGTAGTAACTACTTTTGATATATACCTTCCTATCCCCTAAGGCTGTATTTTGATGCGTTTGATCACGTCGATGACGGTTTGCGTAATACAGTTTGTGGTTAATACGACGCTGATACTCTCTTTAAGGATGATGGGTCCGTATACTTTTCGGAGTATCTTTTGAAGACTTGCAAAATTGATTCACTCATTGTGCGTGTTGCAGAAAGTTAGATAGGATTACTATCTAGTACAGCTGGATTTCTGTTTCTCGAAAGAGAAGCCCAAAATAACATTTGTTAGCAATCTTCAAGCCGACATCACCAGATTTGTTCAACGTGGGACGGGGAAGATGAAGAACTCATATACCACGCATCCTCCCAAGTAGGCAGACTCTTTTTTAATTTAATTTACTAGTAGACCGATTGTTGCTGAGTCCAAATATTTGAGAAGACTGCAGCAATGTCATGCAGTTGTCTGCTATTGATATCTGTCATCAGCATACACAACTTTACTGTGATTTTTCTTAAAAGTGACACCAGCCGTGTCAGCTGCAGCTTTCCTAACAAACGTCTCCAACAGTGTGTTAAATATGTCGTATGACTGGGTGTCACCCTGCCTAAATACTAATCTGGTGTGAAATGGCCCGCCAAAAATGATTGTCTATACTGGAGACTTCGTGCTAGTTAGCGTCCTCTTTCAAAGATCTATAAACTACGCAGCAGTTGCTGCCTATCATCGGACGTACATTTCTTAACCCAAATCGTTTTTACGAGCGGTGCATGCTGATTGTTAACTTATAAACATTGATTTTAAACAGTTCCGTGATTCTATGCCACCAACAACCACCAACTACTGGAGGCAAAGTATTAAATAAGGTAAATTTCTTAAATACTTTGAAAACTACTTTTGCATTACATTGTATATTATATTGCTTTTCACAATAGCCAAAAGGAAGGGCAATGCTTGTCCAACGCCCACTTGAATTAACTTATGTTCATAAAAACGGAGTAATTGAGAATATACTGAGCCGCAACTACATATATTGAGATCACAACTTATTTCAGGAAATATATATATAAATATATACCTGATATATTTACTATGTCTCCATGAAAAATAACTTTTAAAGAGAATCTTTTGACATTTACATGCATATAAATGAAATATGGTATAAAGCTTGCAAGAGACGAAAATTATTATCTGAAAAGGAATACAAGAAATACGAGAGTAAAGATTGACCATATAATTACGGCTGCGTTAAAGACTTCCTTGAACAAATGTAGCGCTAACTGCAACGATGTATGTAACGAATGCCTGAAGGCTTTTTCTGCAAGTATGGTCCAAACTGTCGCATTGCTGAGAATTATAATTTTTGCCTCAAGGGGCACGTCCTCGGCCAATATAAACTTATATATAATCTGTAAAATTAAACGGTCATACTATTTGATTGACGTTAATACTCTTATTTCTATTAACGACGTCTATTTGCATGATATTTCGTAATTCAGTCGTACTATTGACATCAAGATTCGAATACAAGAAACAAATGAAGTGGATATTCATTTCTGGATGTGAAGGAATATTATCCGTAGGTTGACAACAAATATCTGGTAACTTCATTTATTGAAAATTGTGAGGTTTGCTTTAAAAATTGTCAAGTACTAGTTGTAAAATATCCCAAAGCTCACATTCATCCATGGTTTTATATTCGACCATATTCGACGAAAATTACATGTCAGCTTATTTATTAATAAAATATACGATAGCAACGATCTTAATATCCCATCAGTATCAATAAAGCTATTAACATTTCAACGAATCCAGAGAAATTACATTCAAAACTAAAAAAAATTTTCGATTGCATTTAGAGGCAAAAAAACCAATGGTTAGCTAAAAGAAGGAACAATAGAACGAGAGCTCAGATTATTAATTCCCAAGGTCATTTTCGAGTGTGATTGAAGCAAATCAGTTCCCGTCGGCACTGGTTTATCGAAAACCAGTACACTTTCATAAAAAATGTAGACTTTATATATTATATAGAGTTATAACATTTTTTCACAAAAAAGGAAAGAAAACAAAGATTTACTTAAGATAATGGAGGGTTTCAGTTTTCTGAAAAATTGAGTTTTGCCCGGTGCATTTATGTCAACCTTGGATTTGAAAGTTAAGATAATTATAGTCATTTCATCTTCTAGCAAAAGAATTAAAATCATGTAAAACGGCGTGAAAATATTATAAGGAGATAAAACACATAAAGTTTATTTTGTGTTAGGCGACAACTTAGCAGTTATTGATGTATTCGAATTTGAACAATCATTTAATTCTAAGAGGTATGCGAAGTTCAGTCAAAAACAAAGCCAGAAATGCAACAGGATTAAACTGGAACTCTAGATTGTTTAAGGAATGGAAGCAATTATCAAAAAGATTCTCAACTCTAAAAACTTTCTGGAAACAGGTATTAAAAGCAACACCATATTTGGAAATTTGCTTAATTTCAATTTAGTAGATTACTTTTGTTTTGCTATTATGCATGACTTTCATGCAAACGATGCCTTAACCTATCAATACACCATACAACTCACATTTTTGCATGTATAAATCTCATGAACTATAGCAGATAAAAAGGTGAAATTTGGTATATATGGCATTGGTATATAAAGTAATATCTCCAAGCAAAAAATAATCAAAGCGACCAAAATATTAATCAGGAAATTGTTATACGATATATTAGGTTGTGGTTAGAGAAGTAGACAGCCATATATTACTTAGTACAATTGATAATAAAATAAGATTTAGTACATATACTACTGGTGCAAAAATGGATACATTCCAAGAAAAACCGAAAAAATTGAAAAATCGTTGCAGCGGCAAAGGTAACCGAGCGAGTGTCATCAAAATTGAATTGAATCAAAATGGTATCGTCAATCATAAAATTACTACATGCTATATTGGACTACGGAGGGGGAAAGAGAAAGAAATCATCTACATATATATAAAGTAACTTTTTGAACAAACGTATCTTATAAATTACGTCATAATAATAAACATCGGCTAGTATATTTATTAGAAATCATTGATAAATTTCCGAAATCGAGTCTTGAAAAAAAAATGCATTAAAACATTCAGATATCCTAATAAAAGAACATCATATAATGTACACTAATCTGGACGGCTATTTGAAACGTTAAATAGATATTTTTGCATAGCATAAAGGGCCCAAAATGTATTTTAATATTTCTTTAATCATGAAGGCAAATATAACATTTTGAAGGCAATTTGTAATTTGGATCAAGTAAAACAATTTGATGTAACCTCACAATCCTGTTTTCATAAAGTTATTATTTCGTGCATAAATAATTTTGAAATCACATCAGTAAATCATAAATCTAATTAGAAGAATATGAGAAGTCATATTCTCACAATAAAAACGTTATGTTTTGAGAACCATAATACAATGTTTTTAAATTGAGCACAATTTTGTCATAAAATGACTTTCTTAAAATAAGCTCACATGGTCTTAAAATTTGTATGTCTTGTTCATGATTATAGCATTGTTCGTTGGGGCGAACCGGTGATTGAATCGGCCACTCAGTCATCTCCCAAGAATTTATATATAGATAATTAAAAAAAAAATAAAATTGTGTAAAATTCTGCGTTGACAGCATTAACTGCCGAAGTATGACAACACGGAAATCTGCGCTATGAATGGAAAGTTTTCAATTAAAAAAATTTGCGAGTACATTACTCTTAATAAGCCAACGAATACCAACTCTTTGTGGTACTATTCTTATTCCACTCTATTCATTCACATCAATTGATTACTTTTAGTCACAAAAAACGACACGGCAAAATAACAAATTGTAAAATTGTAAAAAGGCTAAAATCAAGTAGCTTAACTTCGACAAAAAAGCAAAAAGTTAAAATTAAATCACTTAATTCAAGCTAGCGGTTACAGATAAAGAATCACTATTATTAGCCAGCACAGCGATACCAATTTATCTAACCAGAAAATGACAAGCAAAATGGTGGTAATTTGTTTTTATTATGAGGGAGTAGATTATAATTTTTTGTGCAGGGCGCATTACAAACGAATCGTCTCAGGTCACTAACCTATTTGTGGCTCGTGTTCGTTTGCGAAAACGCATAAATTCTGGCCCGTGGGATCTTGACAATATTTCATCATAATTGTGATTTAGGCTGAAAACTCAATTATCTGTGTGGTTCATATATTGTTCGTCTCATTTATCGTACAGGGTGGCGCAATAGAACGTGCATATTGCATCATCTTTTTTTGCGGGGTAGAAAAGGCGTGGGCGGGTTGGCGCCTACATCGTTGGGTTGGCGGGCTCATGGAGTTTTAGTCGCTATGAATCATTTCAACGGGAAGCGTCGCGCATTTTGCGTGCGCGCATTTTACGAGAACTCTCGTTCATATATTGCTACTAGGCGACTATATTGTGCTGAATATGGACTACGGCGAATTAGTGAAGCTCCAAGTGCTAATTTAATTAAAACATGGGTAAAGCGTTTTGAAGAGACCGGTTCAACATTTAAACCACAAACAAATGGTCGCCCAAGAACATCTAGGACCGAAAACAATGTTGAGAGAGTTATGGAGTCAGTACGAGGAAATCCATAAATGTCGACTCGCAAGAGATCGTCTGTCTTACAATTATCGCGACGAAGTTTGCGACGAATTTTAACATTGGATCTTAAACTGCATCCATACAAGCTGCAATTAACACAAGGATTGAAAGAATCTGACTTCACAGCAAGGCTCGCATTTGCTAATGAAATGCTTAATCGGTTTTCCAATTTTGACAATAACCTTTTCTCTGACGAGACTCATTTCCTTATGAATGGGTTCGTAAACCGTCAAAATTGTCGTTACTGGAACAGTGAAAATCCCAAAATCAAACACCAGAAACCATTGCATAGTTCTAAAGTGACAGTATGGGCAACAATCTCAGGCAGAGGAATATTTGGTCCTTTTTTCTTCGAAAATGCGCGGGGCCAAAATGTCACGGTTAATACGGAACGCTATGTTGAGATGTTGGACGGATTTTTGGCTCCAGAAATTGAAAGTTCAAGAATAGTGATTTCCAGAACTTGGTTCCAACAAGATGGAGCTACCTGTCACACATCAAATGACTCCATGGCGGTGGTGAAGCAGATGTTCCCTGGCAGACTGATTTCGAAAAGAGGTGATATCCCATAGCCCCCACGTAGTCCAGACTTGACGCCTCTTGACTTTTTTTTGTAGGGATACGTCAAACACAAAGTCTACAGTAATAATCCAAGAAACATCGTTCAGCTCAAGGAGAATATCCGTGGTGAAATGGCAGCCATTACACCGGTACTACTGAAGAAAGTTTTCAATAATTTTCGTTTGCGGTTAGAGGAGTGCCGTCGTAGAGAGGGTCACCATTTAGATGATGTTATTTTTAAAAAATAAACTCCATTTATTACTCTACAATGCCTTAGATTTATTTTAACCATATCTTTTGTATTTATTTTTTAATCAATTTTTTAAATATGCACGATCTATTGCGTCACCCTGTAGTACAATAGTTATTTATGAAGTCCCAAAAATCGTTATTAAACTCAAAATTTTCTTCATAATATTTGTCTTTAACGGACTCATTTTTTCTAAAACCTTTAGTGTATTATAAGTTGATCCCCAACGAGCATCAAAATCAAATTATGATGGAGTCAACTTTTTAAGCTCAAAAATCCACCGTAGCCATTAGTATTTTACTTTATAAATTACCAAGTTTCTGCAATTAATTAAGTAACATTTAATGTTGTTGTCTTTGACAGGAGTTAGAAGTGTGCGCTGCATAACAAAAAATGTTTATGCCGCCTGCATTCAGGATGTTCGAAACTTGGAAAAGTTCACTGTTTCTCAAGTACACTTCATTTGCTTATTTTTAGAATTCTTTAAATATGCTCCAATGCGACAAAATGTTTGTAGTTTTTATCATGTTTGCGACATTATCTGGTGTAATAAATACAGCTTAATTTGCTCAAAGCGTTAATAATCTTTGTAGCTAAATTGCGACATACACTTGATGCCACTTAAATTTTTTGTTTCAATTTTTAATTTAAGTATATCTTGTATATCTGTGCGCAAAACTCGCATATATTGCTGGACTATGTAGTGGTGCTGTCGATTTTTAAAGACTTGACTTTGATGTTAATAGTCGTTAATCACAATACACCCATACACTTGCTGCCGTTTAACGGAAATTTTTTTATTGATTTTTTCTCCTAATCCCCTATAAATGGATGTATATTTTTCATGTTGCCTGAATTTTAAGCATTGAATGGAACGCAGTCTTCTGTTACCAAGCCGATGTAATTTAGAAATGACTGTTTCTTGCTTCTGCCGATTTTTACTGTTTGTTTTCGAAATTTGTGTTTTGTTTCGTACCAATTTTCTACAAATGAGATTTTAAATTACAAATTCTTTCTTCTTCAGCATATGTCTGTATGTTCTTTCTTCAGCATATTTTGCAATTATCATATTCGTTTTCGCACTAGTATGAACATTTTTTAAAATTACACTTTAGTCGGGGAGCCATTATAACCTCCTGTATTCAAAGTTAGAAATAACTGACACTAACGAATTAACCATATTTAGATTATGCATTTGAGGAGTATTGGGTAATGTCTCCAAACCTAGTAACAGTATTAGAGCTCGTATTTTCTGGCAGATTGGTAATCAAATTATATATTGAGTAACCCATTCAAATCGCTATGCAAATTGCACATTACTCATAATCAGTGTAAAGATATTTGCACATTTTTCGTATTCATTCTTGCCTACCCATAACTATAACTTACCACCCATAGACGATATACTACTGGCATGTATAC
>JAHXMU010000599.1:228935-248338 GCA_019455685.1 Philornis downsi | reverse complement strand
TTTTTTTTTTTTTTTTTACTTTTTTATTACAATATCGACTGCTTGCATTTTCTCCAAGCCATTGACTACCAACAAATATGCATTTGCTTTCGTCGTCAACTTGTGTGTTTTTTGTAGTCGATGTGAAAGCGAACAACACCATAAACTTTGTTTGCTATTTTATTTCATTTGGTTGTAATTATTTTCATAATCAAAGCGATAGTCGAAGTTGTTTGCGGAAAATTGACAACGCACTCGTTATGCATTATTAATTTTCAGTCTGCTGTTGCTAAAATTTCATCTCCAATTTAACCCTAAGTATACTCGTATGTTAAAATTCCGACCACATTTTCAACCATCTACCACCACGAATAACAATATCAAGTTAATTACTCGACAACAAAAGAAAAAGCAAATTCGGCACATAAAGTTACACAAAATTTTGATAAAAATTAAAGACAAGGCCTAAAGTTATGATCTTTATTAACTTTGGGGCATGGCAAATTTTTGCTAAAAATTTTACAAATTTTACATATACCTATATTATGTATGAATAAATTCTGTACTGGAACATAGCTAACAGCTTTGTTTTAGTTTATATATATATATATACCTATATACCTATATATATATATATATATATATATATAACCTTATACCTCATTAGGAATGTATATTTTTGATCGTCGAAAAAATTAATGTCAATTTAAGTATGCCCGTCCACATTTCCGTTGAAAATGTAGTAGAGGTTATACCGCACAAACTATTAACATGCAATTTTGGAAAGAGGTGTCTTATATTCTTAGTAAGGTTAAGTGCCGAATTGGTCATATAATAATTGAAGCAAGTTTTGGAAGGAAGAGGACTTTTTAAGCAATTGTACTATTTTTTCGCTTAATAAAATCTGTATATGGTGGACACTGGAAAAAGCCGCGCCTGCGTACAAACAAATACAAATATTCACTGAAAAAGAGACAAAATCGATATGTTACGCATGAGGAGAGGTTCTTTCAGTCACTCTCACCTATACAACTATAAGTTGATAGAAATCCTCTAACGATATGATTCCTAAACGTCACAATTGGAATGAATTGATCCTGATAGACTAAACTTTCTCATACAAGGGCAAAACCCAACGCTTTGTAAATTTTCTAATATTTTAATTAGAACCATTCGTTAATTAGAACCATTTTTGGGTGAATTTTAATTTATATACATTTGCAAGAATCGCTCTTGTTCTAGATATGTAATAATAATAGTAAAAAAATTAAACTTCCATTGAAAAATGAGATAAGCCGATACATCAGTATTAAAAAGCACGAATTTCCGCTGAAAAAATAAGATAAATCAATATATTATGCATGGGAAGAACCCTTCTGACATCTGACCATGAGTCGGTACATCGTCCATGCTGTGGACCTTGAGCCGTGGTCACAAGCATGCAAGTTTTAGACCGGTCGAAGCTTAAACCATTGGTAAAAGTAGAACAAGTGGGTAGACATGAAGTTGCGTAGATGTAAAGTTGGAAAGACGTCATATTATATTTGGCCAAATCAGTAAAATGGCTTCTTTCTTCATCATATCGGCCATAGTACTGCTGGCAACATTGGTGTGTAATCCGCACATCAATACATGTATTTTATTTCATTAACTGAAGCCCTACTGAAAGACATGAGAGATATATGACACTAAGTACCGATGTAACAAAATCTCTTAAAAACTATGTTAAAGTATTGTTTGACTTACAGACGCAAAATGAAAAAATTGCGATTGTAACTACGTTTTATGGGAGCGGCGATAAGATAGGATAGTCTTTTTTGTGGTATGAACCAGTATGACCCATTGCCAATAGTTTCGTCCTTGACCCAAACAAAATATATGCACTTAATACGATTAAAATCCGATGAAAACTGTGGGTTGTTGAAGCGATAAAGTCAAGCTTCATACGATTGGGGTTATATCAAAAAGTGGACCGATGCTTCTTTATTCTAAAAAAATCTGCACACAAAACGTGATCGATAATACTAGGTTTGAGCGTTTACTTGTATTGAGCCTTCAAAACAAGAATGGAAATGGCCTATGTTGCAATATAAATCGTCCCTATTCCAGACAAAACACCAGTGCTAAATATGATCGAATTTTTGTGATAACTATAGCTTGCCTAAGCGACAAACCTTTGCTTTGATTTCTCGTCTGCAAACAAACATGAACCAATTCATTGAAATCGGTTAAAAATTTTGACCTGTGCTTTGGTTGCAGGAATGCGTGTTTAGACAAGGCATCGCCAAATATATTTGCAATTTGATTTTCAGTCGGTTAGCATTGCTGTAACTCGAACCACGAAATTAAATTGAAAAATCGGGCAATGGAGAAAAAATATTTAATTGTTTATACATATGTCATTTTCAAATTGGGACGAAACAAAGGTGCTTCTGTAAACATATGAATAAACGAGTCTTAAAACCGTTTATGAAGAAAATGAAAACATCAACCTAAACATATTTACAACACTGACTGAATACATCTTTTATTGCTCGTAAATCGCTATGAGACTTCCTGTTACATTTCATTTAAAGGTTCAATGACCTTTACGTGTAACTTTCTGAAGTGTAACTTGCTAAATACGAGTACACTCCCCTTTTTAAATTTACTCAAACATCAAACTGTGTTTCTTTAAAGAAAACACTCTATTAACTAACATGTTTAGCAAAGAGGGGAAAATAAGTTAATATATGGATACTACTTACTTACTTGGCCCATAAGTAAATTTCAAGTTAAACTAATATTTTATGCCTTTCATGAACACCAAGCCGTCAACTCACACACGCTACACACTCGTTCACACATTTCCATATTCAACCAGCGGCTGAAGAGTATTGTTTGAGTTGCTGTTGCTGTTGCTCTTGCGTATAGTTTGTGTACTTGTTAAATGTCCGCATTGTGAATTGTTGTTTTTGTGCATTGCCTTTTAACGCTAGGCTTTTTACTTGGTGACACACAGCAACAAGCAGAAGTCAACAACCTACAAACGTACAACATTTTAGGCCTATAAACTTTACATAAACTTGCTTGCTCTTACTCTAAAGTTCACGTGCGGGTACAACTGAGAAAAAACGCCTGTCAAAATGACCATACACCATTTAGTCCTTATTTTGACCGCTGCTCCCAAGCTAGGTCTTTTCAGATACAGAATTCTCATTGGCTTCTGAAACCTACTGGGTTGGCAAGAAAGTAATTTCGGTTTATTCGTTCGGTGTTGTTATACCTTGACCAGGATGAATGAATATAGCGTTTGACTTTTGAAATACTTTAGCTCAGCTGATTAAATTGTACTAATGCACAACTGACATTTCAGGTTTCAATTTGTGATATGTCACATTTTTAGTGGCCAGCCTGCTTTTAACCCGTGCCGTTAATATAGAGGCATAAAAGGAAAATGTTATTTTTTATTTTAGGAAAGCGAAAAAGCCTCGGAAGCACAACGAGATACTCGTATTTGTGGCATGAACAACTTGGAAGCGTAAACAGAACGGAATATTGTCCTGGAATTGTACGCTTAAAGAAGATTACTGAAGCGGTCGACCAAAAGAGTGATGAGTGCGAAATCAAAGCCGCTATCGAATCGGAAAAATCGAAGAGAAACTGAAAGTATCACACGCGATCACTGAGCATTAAAAATTGAAAGAGCTTGGACTCGTAAAAAAGCTCGATATTTGGATTCAACAGAAGCTAAGGGAAATCCACTTACCAAAATGAACAGTTTCTCAAGCGCATTATCACTGGAGATTAAAAAAGGATTACTTACAACATTGCTAACCGAAAGAGATTCTGACTCTAGCAAGACGAACGTGCTCAAACTTCATTACAGTCTGGATTGCACTAAAAAATTTTATGGTCTCAATCGCTTCATGAATCGATTAATTAACTTTTATGTGCCACAGGTATTTAAAAATTTTCCATAGTCTTGCATAGCAGCACGTGATTTACGTATTTGATGACACAATACAAAATATACAATTTTCGCAATAAATATCTAGTTATAGGAATTTTGTATATTATTTTTTCCCGAAAGAAATACCGATAAAAACACAAAATTTTAAAATTTAATACTAATTTTATAACTTATAAAAATACAGTCCAATTACGGATTTGCAAACTCAACTATAATAAAATTACACGCAAAATTATCTCGTTAATAATGTTGCCTAAATTGCTTTATCTATTTTGATTTTATATGAAGATGTGGAATAAAAGCACTTTCGCCTAATCCAATAGGCTTACGTATTCATATTTAAATTCACACAAAAAATATACTTACAAAAATATCAAAATTCTGACATTACATGTACGAACATATGTTTTCTCTTTAGAAACGAATACAAGGCAAGTTATATCGTTGGGTAACACTTGCAACTGATAAAAGTTTATTATAAAAATGGGTTTATTATCAGATATGGGGTGTCAGCAAAAAAATTGCCGAATTTTGGATAATGTTAATCCACTCCAGGTGCACCAAGTGGCATTGTATCAATAGAAAGTCACTGTCTGATCTGAACCTCACTTCATTAGACTCCTTCTTGTGCGGGTTCCTTACGTAGCAGTCCTATGATAGCCACAAACCACAAACTATCATTGCCCTTAACTACAGTCTGTGTCGTCGCTCAAACTTAGCATGAACAATGCTCCAGAGTCATCAAAAATCCGGGATCTCATGTCCGAGTCACACAGCGAAGCTTAGGCTGCCATTTGAAGTATTACAAGTATTATGATTTCAAAAGAATTCGTTATCTCACACTTAACTTGTTTTATAAAATTTTTGGATATACGCGTTCCTAATAGAATATAATTTGCATTGAAACTGTTATTCCCAAGCAAAAAATTTAAATTTCTTTAAAAATTCATTCACATTTACATGAAAAAGTATCTTAATATACGCTTTTGATATCAAAAGTAATTTCGTCTACTTCCTAGGCAGAATAGTATGTCTACTTTTTAAATAGATAGCGGATTTTATACGGATTTCATTTCAAAATGTGTTATAGAAAATTTTCATATCGACAGGGTTACAAAAATTTTCCCAATGGAAAGGCGATTTTATAGACAAAATATATATATTTATGCTACCTAATTTGTTATAACCATATTAAAATATAGATGTATTTAATAACTGTATATTAATAAAGCAATCTTAATATATTTTAATTTTCACTTCATTTGCAATTACGAGTACTTATAAAGAGAAAATTATCAAAATTACAAAAAGCAAAGCGGTTGAAACGGTTTAAATATTTATAATTTAAAATGGTTTTGTTCAAACTTGTACTCTAAAGCACCGATCTGGATTATTTACAAACTTATTCACAACAATTTATTAACAATTTGTCATGTGCCATGATTGAGTAAATTTGTAAAATAGTAAAAATCTATGCATGTGGCGTGAACAGACTTACATAATATATCTTCGCTCAGCGTCCTTTTGCATTAGCGTCAGTATACAAATTTCAGTCAGGTAAACTAACATCAATCAACATCCATTTGCGTTGTCGCAAAACTACGAGCGGTGCCAGAAGGGTATTGTGTCGCTCTGTTCTTTGAAAATACTCTGAATTAAATCACTATCAAATAAGTAAGATTATAATTTTCTGAAGTCGCCCGTTTGAGAATAACAGAAGCATCACAGATTTTTGCTTCTGAGAAGGAGACTAGTTTTTGCTAATTCGACCAATTTGTATGTATGGTAGTCTAAGTCATGGCAGTCCTGTCAGTTTTCATTTGCAGTACTAAATTTGCTAAATGTCTGACGCGAGCTAAGTTATATAAATTTGGTGGAATTGAAAAAATGTATGAAGTCACTAGAGGAGACGCAGCTATTTGTCTTTTTTTTTTTAATTTTACGTAGCATCATAAACCAATTCAATTGCCAAAAATGTAAATAACGGCAGCGTAAGAATTGGGGATCAAGGCGGAGAATTTAAATTTCGATAAATAAAAAAAGGGTGTGACAATGTCCTTTATGCACAATTTGTATCAAATTTGACTGAATTTACTACAAGTGTTAGAAAGATGTGAAGCTCAGAACATATGGTAGAAATTGGTAATTTGTATGGGACGTACCAGAAGGTGTGGGCCTGCCCGGTAACGACCTGTCGAAATAGTGGGGTGTGTGAATTTCTAATAATTTTAGAAAACATTTGCGACCATTATTGTGTCTACCAGCCGGACAGACTGACGTCACTGAATCGGCTAAAAAAGTTATGAAACACATTTGGACGAAATATTCTTCATTCCTTAGAAGCTTCCTTCTGGGTGTGACAATGTTGACGGTATCAAATGATATGTGCCTTCGGGTGAGGGAACAAAAAGTGAGTAGAGTGGCAGAAAGTTAATATCACTTAAGAATTAAGGTTTACAGGGAGAACATTTTCTTTTCCACCAGGCGATATAAATCAAGACAATGAACAAAAATTTAGATTGTCAATGTGTACGGTTAGTACTAGAAGAGATGGACTGATATACTTGGTACTGTAGACGCTTCCTTTCGGTTGCTAAATTTTTGCCGCATCAAATGATACATACCTTCATTCCTTCGAGTCAAGGTGCAAAAATGCCGTGTCCAAAGGTGCATATACGCGTATAGACAATTATAAAAATAAAGATATTTTCAAGCATATTCATATTTATCTCAAATTTGATAGGAATGTTTTGTTTTAGGCTTAAGATCATTTACATAGCAATAAAGTGGATTAATTACGTTAAGGAGCAGAAAATGTCGTGTCAGACTGATTTTTTTTCGTAATTGCTTTTTTGTATGGAAGGTAACAGAGGTGGTTAACTTTTCTAGTTATAGCTTAAAATTAGATTTTGGTATTTAGAGTTAATGATTCCCAATTGAAGTTTTGAAAAAATGTAGTAGAAGTGTATTAGCAACTAGCTGTGAACTGATGTTATTGTAAGAAATATACTCTAAGCCATAGTTTCAGTCTTATATTTTAGTTAATTGATTAACTAGATTAATCCGATTAACCAAAATCCAGATTAATCTACTAATCGATTAATCATGCATTTAGATTAAACGTTATTTTGATTATTTAAAACGCATGATTAATTATTAACCGAGAAATATAACAAATATTTGAATTTTGAATAAATTATTTAGGTTTAACTAATCAAAATTGAAAAAATGAATAATGATTAATCATAAATCTCAATAATAAGAACTTTTATTAATCATTTAACCTATTAACCGAAATATGCATTAAACAACAAATTCAATTAAGCGATTAATCGCATATCCCTAATTTGAATACATGCGGGACAAATGGACGTAAGTATAAGACTGAAGCATAAGTAAGATAAAGATCCGTTCGTTCTAAAATTATGTATTTTATACATAAATATTCTTAAATATTTAACAGCTAGAATTTTAGACGATTTAAGAATACAATTAATTAAACTTAAGTTGATAGTCTTCTTACGGGTTTCCAATACACATAGGTTTAAGTATTATTAAAGTATTTTCATTTGTGTTTAATTAAAAGAACCTTATGATGTTTCATCAACTCCAATAATGTTCCTTGGGATCGTATAAGAGTTATTTTACCTCATATAAGCAAAAATTTTTGGTAACTATTACTACTAATATCTGAGATCACATTATTAGTCAAAGTCCATCAATGGCGGCACGTGGGGGAGCGGTCGTTATTGCTTATTACTTAAGAAACCCAAAAAGAACAAATGTAATGGGGTCAAATTGCATTGTTCCGGTGAATTTGACTACTCTCTTAATTGCTCCACAACACATTCGGATTATATTTTGTACAGATATAGGCCTGTGTCCTGATTCAAATTTTGAAAGGCCTTATTCCTGTGTGCGAAGCGCAAGATTATTTCTACAGATTCTTCTGCATAGTCTCACGGATAGCCGCTACGATTTTTACAGATCCTGAATACTCTTGACATAAGGTTGTTGATTGACTTTTCATAGAACAGTTGATTCGAATTCGGTCACCAACATTTGCATAGATGACTGGGAAGGATCGCTTGCATCGTTCCCACAAGAGGCATCCATTTTGATAATAAACTTTTATAATTTGAGCGTGTTGCTCAATGCTGTAACTTAACATGACCATTTGTCTTTATTTGTTTATACATGAAAAACAGAGAAATTAATAAAAAAAAGAAAAATTAATACAAGCGGAAACTCATTTTCAGTTCGATTACATATTTCGAGAAAATACAAAGTTTTCTTGAAATGTCTAAAACTTTATATACATAGTAAATTAAGGAATATATTTACATTTTTTAAGAACTCTACATTTTAAAAGACATACGATTTACAAACATACTCCGCATACATATTGTACAGGGTGGGCCATATGAGTGTTGGCGATTTAATTCTTCAATTTCTCGGTAACGCGCTGCGCGGGGTGGCGGGGTGATATGTTGTTCGCTGCGCCGCTTGCTGGAAGTTTAGTAGCCATGGAGCCGTACACGGGAGTGCAGCGTACATTTTGTGTCCGACCGTATTACGAAAACAATAAATCAGTGATTACTGCACGACGTTTGTATCGGCATGAACACGGTTTACACGATTTAAGTGAAGTTCCAAGCGCCAATGTGATACGAAAATGGATCAGAATGTTCGAAACAACCGGCTCAACAGTACCAATTACGGTTCGTGGTCGCCCAGTTTCTGCAAGATCGGCCGACATTGTAGAGCGTGTTCCTGTTTCAGTTCAGCGAAATCCGCAACAGTCAACACGTAAGAGAAGTCAGTCTTTGGATGTCAAAAGTACAACTGTACGACGAATTTTGAAACGTGATTTGCATTTGAAGGCTTATAAGATTCAGATATTCCAAGAATTAAAACCCGATGATGCCAATAGCCGACTTAACTTTGTCAATTTGATGCTAGAGCGGTTCAACAATTTCAACAACGTGATTTTTAGTGATGAGGCCAATTTTCACCTTAATGGCCATGTGAACAAGCAAAATTGTCGGTTCTGGTCCGAGACTAATCCCCGACGCTTGCATGAACGTCCACTTCACAGCCCTAAGCTTGTCGTGTGGGCTGGAATAACGTCAACTGGTATTATTGGACCATACTTTTTTGAGGACGAAAGAGGGCATGCGATGACGGTTAGAGCAAACAATTATTGCAACATGCTAGCAGACTTTTTGGTGCCAGCTTTGCAAGAACTTCAAGGCAATACCTCGAGGATGTGGTTTCAACGGGATGGGGCCACATGTCATACGGCTAGGGTATCCATGGAGCTGCTGAAAAATGTTTTTCCTGGAAAACTCATTTCGAAAAGTGGGGATATTGAATGGCCCCCACGTAGCCCCGATCTCTCTCCATGCGATTATTTTCTATGAGGTTACCTCAAATCGGTAGTCTACGAGAATAATCCGACCAATTTAGAGCAGTTGAAGAGGAATATTATTCAGGAAAGTAACAAAATACCGAGAACAACTTTTCAACGAGTTTTCCAAAATTTGCGACTTTGGTTCCAAGAGTGTCAAGCAGCCGAGGGAAGCCATTTGGACAACATTATTTTTAAGTCTTAAAAATTCCCATGCTTCTACTTTTTAAAAATACAAATATATTTTTTTTATGTTTTGTAGTTTTTTTTAATTGAATATTTAAACCGCCAACACCCTTATAATATAATAATTATATAATAATTATAAAATAATAATTATAATAGTAAATTTGCAATTATATTATATTGCATTACATTATATTAAAGTATACATCGCCTATTAATGTTATTGTAATTCTTAGCATCAGCTACATTTTATTTAATTTGTACAAATAACGTTTTAAATCCTAGAATCATATAATGGGTAGCCGTAACGATTTATTAGTGGCAACACAACGCCATCTATAAAGCATATTAATTCTGAATATTACAATTTTTTTTATCAATAGTTGCTGCCAAGATGGCAGTAACAACAGTAAAAGAGGACGGGCTAAAGAGGACGGCGTCAGGCCGTTGCATTGTGAGAAGTAATAGGAGACACAGGCAACAAAAATCTTGTAAAATAGTTTTTTTTTTTTGCAATTAAAACTTATATTTTAAAACAAACAAAATTAACATTATTTTGAGCCTACCGCACTATTTCATACAATAACTGTTTCAATCATATTTTGGCGGTTGTAAAGTTTCGCCACTTCCTAATTTCGCTGAAAATGTAGTGGAATTGGCACACACGACTTTGTCATCCACGTACGTTAATATATTTACACAATTGAAGAAAACCAAACACACGGAAAACATATATGGAATCAAGTCGCAGAGTCAAACCCCATATGAAACACGCACACACGCATACATACATTTAAGTAAAACTAAAACATTTACAATGTTTGCAATTTTGTAGCTACATATTTGTCTCCAATTTATGAAGTAAAAAACTCAATTCGCAGGGAAAAATGGCGTCCAATAAAAATTGTTACCAATTATCAACCTAAATAAGTCAGAATTGCTGTTCGAAATTTGACAATGTTGCTGCAGTCTGAGCTAAGCATTTGACTCTTTTATCACTTACATTATTTCAATTTGGGAAAGTCATTTCCCAATAAGATCCAGCGATACGACAGCCCTTTTTATGCCTGAAATGTGTGTGGTTGTTAGTAATTCGTCACATGAAAACAAGGCTTTGGGCAACAATCTGAGGCACTGGATTATGAACCTGTGCATTTGAAGCAACTTTTTGGGTTTTTTACATTTTAACATATATCAGTAATGACATAAAAACCAGTTAACCGAGACAAAAGCCAATTTAAATTGGTGATTTGAAGCTGATTTTTTTTAAATATTTCGGGGAAAGATAACTCACTGATAACTCTATTCTTTCGAATAGATACAAGGATCTACTACTTCACAGCATTGTTTTGACTTGCTAGCGTTAAATCACAGTAGATACCAACCAGCCATTAACGGGTTGCCGCATTTCCTCCTTCTCATCAGACTTTGTTCGTTACATCGAGCAAATTTCTTCGTTACTTTTTCTGCGATTTCCCAATAGAGGTAAAAGCACATTCGATTTTCCCAATTAAGCGGAAAACATATTTTTTTTATTAAACATTCCTTGTGTTTGTTTTTATTGTTACGCAAATATTGGTCCTACGACCCAAGGATATTGAAAATCTCTTTGGAAATTTTTAAAAATTTTCAAATCTTTTTTCGCTGCAGTAAAACCCCGCAATAGTTAACACATCGTGTCTTAATTCAAACTCAATTCTTCATTTCCAAATAAAAGCGGATGTTAGTGAAAATCATTGCAATTTTACAATAACGAAAAACAACGGTAACCTGGTAGGAAAAAAATTCATTTCCACACACACACACTTCCATATAGCCATTTAAAAGATATGAACATTTCTTGAAAAATTGTATTTGATTAAAACATAACAAACCAGTGTTGGTAAACATTTTATTAAAAGTATCACAGGTGTTTTCGCAAATTCCGAATGTCGCTTGTATTTGATTTGCGATCGCGATTCCGTTTTCTGTTTAATTTCTTATTGTTCCTCCTTATTAGTATTAAGCCAAATTTTTTCTTATAAAAGAGGAACAACATCCTATTTTCTCTTTGGAGAATTAGATTGTTGATTTGAAAATTGTGGCGCAAAATTGTAACGACATACGAAAAATTTCTTGCTTGTATATCAATGCAGGATGATGGGTCCCTTGATAATAAAAATGATTTGATCGAGGGGAAGTGTGATGCCATTTGCATATGTCTGCCATTTGGCCGGAATGAACGAAAAAGGAAAAGAAAATAATGAAAAATAGTGGGGAGGTCAAGGATATCATTTCAAAGTTTCGCCTAACCAATGGAGGGTACGAGTTAGCTTAGGATGCTTTAAGAAACCCTTAGCTTGAAAGTGTTACAATGTGGGTTCAATGCATGCTTGTCAGATATGGTAATGTATGAAGTTTCCACAGATATTGGCATTCGATAATTGTGTTGTTTATTCGACGCTAGACACCGGGTCAAGAACAAAATGGCTCTGTTGAACTGGCAAGGCAGAATTAAATGACAAGAGGATGGAAAAACATTTTACAAATGCTGTTGCTGTCGATACCACTGCTCCACTGACGGACAAGTTTTGCATTCTTTGTGCACAACCTTGCCCTAAATTTAAAAAAACGTAGCATTGCAGAGCGATTTAACACGGTGAAGCATAGAAAAGCATACATTAACTATTTTTCGCGTAGTTATAATCTTTATAACTTCATTAGTCATCGGTTTCAGAATCATCTTTCGTAACAAAACGCTTGCAAAGGCTATTAAACATGACAACCCAATTTGCCAATGCTCACACAGGCAAATGCTCTCTGAGGATTATCTAATTTAACATTACTCTGGAATATGCCTCGAAATTATCAGAACTATATTTAGTTGATAAACATTTATTTAGTATCCATCCTACAATTTAGAACTAATATCTATCCTCTTATAGCTATAAAGGAAAAACGGCCAACACTGTTTTCGTGAGGATAATAACTGGTCCTTTGTTTTCGGAAATTGAATTAAACACCTCAGCAGGAAATAATGTATAGAATCAAATCGTATTGAAATTCAGAGGGTCGCTATGTTCCAAAGGCTCCCTTTAAATCCGAATTCTCACATACGACCCAGTTAAAGAAGTGTACGGTGAAGTACTGGAGGAATACGCGGCACTTAGTTATATCAAAGTTCACTTCCGATTGCTATTTGCTACCGCATTGTGTGCCACATAGATCCATCCTGTCGTTTAGTTTTCATTAATCTGAATTACTCGCCCTAGACTATGGTGGGTTTAGCAGTGTCGTTTTCAGAAGCAGAGACTAATGATGCCGCAGGCCCAAACCACTTCTGCTTAACCTAAAGCACAGCAAAATTTCAACCCACTTTGAAAAATACATATAGTTTTGGTTTGTTTAATTTATCCTCAAAATAGCTGGTCATTCGTTAGCCGGATAAACTTTATCTGAGCACTTGCAATGAATATTGCTCTAAATCTCTTAATCACCGCCAGGGGGTCATTACTGATATTCTTATCTCGTTTTGCCCTGGTGCTGGGCAATTTACTCGTATGCCATCGTTGGTAATTGGAACACTTTCTCCACTTGTGCTGTTATTGCAAACACAATCCTATAATTAAACTCTCTCTACAACTACAGCACATACTACACATCTGTGATCAGATTTCCATCCCAGTCCTTAGTGCACCAAAGTCGATTTTCCTGATTCGGGTTTTGGCTTCAGCAGTTACGAACAACAAATATGGGGAATCAGTAACTTGGTTGGTTCCAAGATTGGGTCTTCCCCGCACACATTGCAAAATTTTCTTCAATGGTATTTCGTCGTTACAAGCTGACACTACTCGTTGTCTTTGCCAAATTAATATGAAGTTACGTTATTCTCAACAAGTTTACATTTTCTCAAACAATACCACTAACTTGTAAGAACTTCTAATGTCTGTTCCCCGCCTATGCTCTGTTTTAACTTGAGTAAATCCGAAACACTTTTATATTTGACCGTCTCTTCGTCTTTGATATGAGTATCTACAGTGGACAATTTCCGATGCCTGCGGTTTTTTTGAGTAACCCGGCTACCTGGATAAAATTGATCCGGACGGTGCTTAGGTGGAAGTTGATTTTCAGTCCACTCACAAACAGGATAAATTTCCATTACATTCAAAATGCTAAATATGCATCGCTTTGTCGAATTTTGCCAATAAATAATGTTTTATTTCATTACCGAGATTATTATCGATTGCCTTCCAATAAATTCCAAGAACTTTCATAACATTGTCCACTGAGCACGTTAAAGATACACGTATGATGACACAATTTCGGTCTTTCTGCTTATTAGAACAATATTACGAAATGTAATCTGTATGTCCATTTTTCGATGAGATGCAAAACGCTACATCATAAAATTTGCTCAAAATTACTTGCAAGAAGAGGAAAACTTTTTACGAAAGCAACATCCAATTCATTATGTATACCGAATTCTAAAGCTGAACTACTCTACAAAATACCCGTAACACTTCCGAAGAATAGCCGTATTACAAAATTCATTCTAGAAAATCTTCATGAACGCGACCTACCCGAAGGAAGGTAGCTCCCAATATTATCCGATCCCTGATAAATCTATTCACCAGCAGCCAAAAATGGCTTAGTACCTAATGGCAGACTTTGTTCGAGTCCAGGCATTTCCATTTGAGAACACGGGACTTCTCACGTTAAGGAATATGTCTGCTTATACGTTTCGCGTCGTAATTTTTGCAATTCATTTGGCCACAAATGAAAAATCATTTTTAAACATACAGGGAAGGTATACTACTTTGTTTGTTTATAATTTTTGATTAAATGAAAGAAAATGGATCTTATATTTATAAATGTTTTATTTAATGTCGGCAATTATGTATGTATTTTGTTTAAGTTGCTCAAGCGTTGCCAGTTTGTTTGCATAATCCTTGCTTTTTAGACATGCCCACAAAAAGAAGTCCGGAGCAGTCAAATCAGGCTACCGTGGAGGCCAATCCACATCACCATTTCTTGAAATAAATTGTTGTGGAAAGAGGTCTCGCAGTAATTCCAATGTAATCCTGGCTGTATTCGATGTGGCACCGTCTTGTTTATACCACATATTAATCAAAGCATGCAGTTGTGGCGTTAAAAAGTTTTCAATCATATCACGATATCGCTCCCCATTGACAGTTACCGTTACGCCGTTTTCAGTTTCAAAGAAGTAAGGTCTAATGATTCCTCCTGGCCAAATTGCACACCGGACTGTCACTTTTAATGAATGCAAAGGTGACTGATGAATAATTTGAGGGGTTTCCATTGCCCAGAACCGACTATTCTGCCTCTGCCTCGTCACTCATTATGATTTTTTCATGAAAATCAGGGTTGTCATGAGCGAGTTGTAATATCGTAAATTGTGTTGTGAAAAGCTCTTGTGTTAACTGAATCTTAAATGGAAACAAATGCAAATCCTATTGCAAAGTTGTGACCAAAGTTGTTCTTTGAAAACCAAGCTCCTGAGCACCGCGTCGAATTGAGGTTGATGGATTGTTTTGAACACTTTCTTGAGCAGCAGTAACGTTTTCAGCCGATCTTGCAGTACGTTGTGGTCTATGCTTGGCCCTATCAGTTACAGACCCTCTTTCTTCGAAATCATTCACTACACGATAAATAGTGCGTCTTGTTGGCACGTTGTTTCTCCCAAAAATTTCACTTTCTCATCATCACAGTAATCGATGATTGATTTTGATAAAATGTTTTAACGATTAAAACGCGTTGGCTTATCGAATATTTTTCCATAATAAATTTTCCACGTCTCTACATCACGACTGCCAAATATGAACAGTCAAGTCTAAAGCTTAGATCCCACTATCGGCGCACATAGCACAATATGTACCGATTTTTATTGTGCTACATCGGTGCGTTTGACAAGGATTTGGGCAATTACTTTTTGAGCAGTCACATTATCATCGCATATTGTGCTATTTGTTTTCGGTACATGTCGGCCGGAAGAAAAATTTGTGCATAATCTGCAAAACGTGGTCACACTATCAGCGCACTTTTTGAGAAATTGAATCGTATGTTTTTTGTTTACATGTCTTCGCTGATTGATTTACAAAATTGAAAATCAATTTCTTATTTTATAGCATTAAAGCGGTGTAATAAAAAAGGTAAGCAAAAAAATAGTACAATAGTACTCGTGGCCTTTTCCTTTTGTTTTCTGGGTTTGATGTAGACAATTCTTCGAAACTTGTTTCGCCTTCTAAAATTTCGTAGTCTGAATACATTTTTAATGATTTTTTTTGTGACTACGCGTATTCATTTTAAATTTTCTTTTTTTGTGCTTCTTCCGCTTTTCTTGTGTTTACAAACAGTGTTGTTCTTAAAAATCGGCGCTAATTGTTAACTTTGATCGGTGTGCAAGTGGCCGATAAAAATTGTCGCATTTTTAACAATTTTATTGTTCCACTTTATGTACAGAGTGTTCACATTATCGGCGCAACAGGGTTGTATTTCATTATTTTTAGTCAGCACGATTTCGGCACAGATTGTCCCATTTTGACAAATGTTGTGCGTTCCCACTATCGGCCTATTGAATTTTACAAAAATCGGTACATTGCGCCGATAGTGGGATCCCAGCTTAATGTTTACCAAAACGGCGGCAAAATAAAATGGTATACCTTCTCGACGGACACCCTGACAAATCATGGTTGTGCATTACTTTGCCTAACTTTCAGTCATTTCAGTTAGCAAGTCAAAAAATCACTTGCTTCGCATTTAGAATTGTACCGGATCATCTCCCGAATAAAGTAAATAAATTGTATATGTTCTGTCGAAAACATAGTCTTGGTTTGTTTCATTTTTTACACGTGCTGACCATTCGCATTGATTTGGCATCAGCATTTGTGACCGTGACGCGATGATCAGTACACGCGAGTAGTCGAGTTGTCGACAAGTTTTGTAAATATTTCTCAAACTGCGACGTTCTTAATCAGTGTTCAACTGAGTGAGAATAAAAGCCTGTAAGCTCACTGGTTTGGCGGCTCACTGATCATAATCTGGCGGGTGGCATAAAAGCTTGTGCATAAACGATACAAACGTACTGACCTGGCCAATCCTTCACAATGGTAGCGGATATAAAACATGCCGGATATGTGCGGTGCGCGATTGAAATTTTCGAACAATATTGGTAGATCAAGTTGAAAGAACGAAGAAGTGGGATATAAAATAGTACACGGCTAACCTATTGTAAAGAAAGCAACGAACTAGTTTGCCTTATGTTATGGTGTTTGTTGTGCTGAAAGCTCTTTATCATATTTTTTTATTTCATTAAAAATAAGCTAATTTGTAGCGAATTGCATATTTTTTAATATTCGATAATAATTAATAAAAATAAATCTTTTTGGTGTATTTACAATTTCTTCACATGTTTTCCTTTTTTTAAAGTAATTTTACCCAACATGTTTTCTGGTTCAAACTAGTATCTGACCTCTTAAAACAACTCTCAAAAATTCGAAAAAATAGTAATAAAAATAATAATAAAAAAATGTTTGTCGTAAGTTATAATATAGATTTGTAACTGCGAGAGCTGTTTTTTTTCAGTAAAATAGTAGATTGTCTAGAAAAATGGTTCACATCATGTCAATGAAAAACATAATATTGGATTAAATTTTATTAAAAAATATAATATTCTATGCAATAGATTACATTTTAATTAGTAGAATTGTTATTAACTTTGAAAAGATTTAAATATTTATGGCAATTAGTATACAAGACACTCTTCAGCTGATGACGTCGAAATAATAGTTTACAAGTTCGAATATATATTTCAGAAATTGCCAACTGTTAAAATAATTCAGCAACAACTCCATCTTCTCTACAAATTTGAAAAAATTGCAAATTCTAATCTCTTTACCGTGACACTATTTTTAATATGTTCTTGTGACCCGTTTTCTCTATTCATCCTACTGCTAATAGAAAAGCACACTCTTGTCCATTTATCATATTGAGTGACGTAATAACCGAGTGTTCGATTCTTTGGAATGCCGCTAAAGCGAATCCAACCATCATTGTCACGTCAGTTCCAACTGAAAGATCGTTTTCACGTACTGTGCCAAAAGCCAACAGTAGAATTCATTCAGGCAACAGCCTTCAGTCTAATTTGGCACACGTTATGCGTTTGGTGAAGTAAGTTTTGGAGATGAAATGGGGGCCGTTGGCACATCCTTTCTGGTACCTCCTATTTTTATAGGCCTATTTATCGCAATTCAATTTCTTCCCTGTAATCCCTAATTCTAGGAGTTTCTTCAATTTTTGCCAAATAAGATTGTATTATTAAGCTTCGCAAAATTTAAGAAAATCAACCGGATAACCACGCCCTCTCTGAAAAAATCTGTACAAACTATACTGGAACATAATTTTGCCCACATATCCCTATATTTATATGTTTTATTCAATTGCACTAAATTCAGTACAATTTAGCGTGGATCAGACATTTACCAAACTTAGTTCTGCATACGAAAATGGCAGAGTATTTTACTTAAAATTTAGTGACTCACCACTTCCATTCTGGCACCCGGCACCCTTTTGCAAGGTATAAATGTTATCAATTGTCAACTATTATTAGTTATAGTAGGTGTTGTTATAAAACAAAACTCTTCTTGTTTTTAATTAAGTGCATTAAGTGAATTTGTTTTAGAAATAAGAAGTTTAGACTTTTATAAGCATCATCATTATGTTAAATTTTTAAGGACACTGCCTGTACTGTTAAAAATAGTGGTTATGGCGACCCTACAAACAATAGACTGGCTTATGGAAAACGATGTACTGCACAATTTGTTGTGTGCAATTAAGGATGAGGACTATAGAGGAAATATATTGTACATTTATCATATTCTTCTGCAACGTATTGGCGACCAACATACAACTATCTATATTCACATTCCAAATTTTGCGTTTATATTGGAGAACAATAAATTTGTTAAACTTTCTCATAAAGCTTGCACAAGTTTAACAAAATAAAATATTGACTACTAGCTAATATCCGCTTAAAAAAACAAAAAGAAACTTTATATTTATTATACTAATCCAAATGTAAAATCAATATCTGAAAACCGTATAGCGAACAAATCTACTACTTTTTTTTTATTAATCAGAAAATTTTAATTTGCGTTGAAAATTGCATTTTTTACCAGAATTTGACCAAAAATAATCTCTCTCTCTCTTCCGATTTCTATGGTTTATAATTTACAACCAATACTAGCCGATCCGGCGTGCGTTACAACTTCATTACAAGAGTGGAATGCAAATATCTTCTATAATTGCGTAATACTCGACCCATGCCGAAAATATAACCTTGATTGAATTATCAATAACATAAAATTTTACTCAATATTTTTCTAATGCAATTATTTAGTATTGTTAAAATTTTATAAATTTTGCTCCGAACTATAAGCCAATTTTATAGCTTATTTTTTCTTTGCCAATTTTATACAACTTAAATCTTTTTGTTTCTATCATAACCTAACATAGCACACGCCAATTTTGCGATTGACTGCAACATGCTTATAAATTACGGTGTCGATGGGAGTTACGCAATTTTGGTTTTTCAAAAAGAAGTCTGATACCGCTTTTTACTTTGAACATGTTGCTTTATGTATCAATAGTACACGAGTCCAGACCCGCATTCATACCTCTGATAGTTTATGAGATGTGGTGATTTAAGTAAGGCAAGTTTAAGTTTAGTCTAAGCATAATAATTATTGTTGTCTCTCGATAATTTCATATTTGATAGCAACATATTGCTTAATTTTTATGGCACTTAATCAGTAAATTTTACCATTTTAGTGGGTGTTCAGTTATGTAACTGATCGGTATTTTTAAGAAACTGTACTTGAG
>JAHXMU010000599.1:212730-228925 GCA_019455685.1 Philornis downsi | reverse complement strand
AGTTCGGTTGTGTTTTTATTCCGATCAGGTCCGCGCGGGAAGTTACAGTGGGCGTATGACCTATAGAAACTTTCTGCTAAATGTTTATGGTGTTCTGTCGGTTTTTGTCGGGTATAATACATTTTTTAAAGGAGGCATCTTTCTTTATATATAAGTAGCATACATGGCAAATCACATCTTTGCACCTCCGATAGTTCGTGAGGCACGGCCGTTCAAAATGTGAGCGGGACCATACCTCTTTTTTAAAACCTTACCCTAATATAATAGTGACTTACTAGTAAATTGTACAATTTTCATAACATTGGCCACTTTATTCGATAGCACACATTTTTTAAAAGAGGTATGGTGCCACCTTTCCGGAAGTAATTCTTTCTGCATCAGCCGCATACGTGTCAAATTTTACCTTTGTATCTCTTTAAAAGTTCGCGAGATGCGGCAATATATTAAATTGTGTGGGCTGTGGCATTTTCATCATTGATAATAACATTATTTTTGTAACAGTCGATCAGTTACTTTGACCACTACGAGTATAATAGAATTTTAAATTCTTTATGGCTAGTAGCTTACGTACTAAATCTCTTCTGCATACCTCAAATAGTTCATCATATGTAACCGTTAAAAATACCACGCCCTTTTGCCCGATCATGACATGATATGGTTTATGATTCCTTTTATGGCTGTCACAATTTCATGACATTTGGTCTATTAGTTCGGACGCCTATTCGGAACAAAGATTCAAAGATTTACTGTTTAATTTCTATGACAGGCTCCAGTTTCTTCGTTGCAAAGAATTTTTTAAAGAGGGATTGGCACTGCCCTCTTTTTGTTCAGAAATATTTCTTTTTATGTTATTAGCATTATATTACATTATTATTAGCATATATATTTGATCGCAACATTGTACCTCTAATAGTTCATAAGATATGGCCGTTCAGTTGTGTGGGTGGTGCCACACCCTTTCTTCTAATCTTAACCTAATACAACATATGTGACTTATTATTAATTTTTCAGGACGGTCGGTTGGTCGTGTAAGCGGTTGGTAAAAGTACCGCTAGATCGCATTCTTTTTAAACCTATTCTCTTCTTTCTCTACTTTGTTGCTATTGCTTTGCGCAAGTGAATTCTGGCTCTGCTGTACATTTTTTCATATTTCTTTTAAACGCAAGTATTATTGTTGTAATGTATTGGTTTTATAGCTTAATAATACCTCTGTGAAAATAAATGGTAAGCTTTGTTTAAAAAGTGTTGTTTTTATGAAAATTATATATTTATAGTCTGGAGTACATTTTGTTGTTTTTGTTTTGCGCAACACGTAAATCATCGTCAATTACGTTGAACGAGTTTTAAAAAATCGACCGACTAATCACGTCCCCCCTGATACTTCCCGTTTCCCAAAATATGATCTTACATTACACTAAACCTTTGGTCGGTAATTTCTAATCGGCTATTGACTATATAATCACGCCTCTTCTGGTACCCATGCAAATGACTGATTTCACCCTTATATCCTTAACTTCATATCATGCAGAGTTGTGCTGAATTCAGTCAGTCAGGCAGTCAGTCAGAGTTCAGTGAAATTCAATAATATAAAATAATAAAATTTCAAATATTCAATAATCTTTTGTATCTCCCACATAATCCTATATTCACATCTTTCATCCAGCAGCCTATCTTTAACAATCAAAAATATATTGAAGTATTTATCTTCCGGTGGGAAAATGTGCATTTTAATGGTTTTAGGAAAACTTAATAAAAATGGTGTAAGTAAATTTAATCTCCAAAATGACAAAAAATCCTTAGAGTTTGTAAAACAACATAAAAAAATCAAAATACAAAATTCCTCGCAAATCTATGAATGAGACATGGGAGATCTCCTCACATTCAGGGAGCATACACGCATTGTATTTTTAGACTAACTTAAATACTCAATACGTGGGAATGGTGAGGGAAAAAGAGAGTAAACATAAGGTTTGATGATTTAACAGACCACAAAACGGAGTTATTTTTTCTCCGTAGCGACTTACCATTGTCAACCATCCACAATGTAAGCAGCAAATTTATTCCAAAACGCAGAAACGTAAACTAGCTGACTAGTTACATTTCCAGAAATATAGAAAATTGCTTCTAAAGCTCAACGCCATGTCAGGCTTAGCTTTACGACGAAGACGTAAAATTTGGTAAAATTTGAGAAAATCAATCGGCTAACGATGCACCGTATGATACCCTCCATACTAAGAACCGGTTCAATCCATATATTCTTGGGTTCATATCTTAGTTTTGAGAATGGAAATGGACCGCATTGCCATGCCTCTTTTAGTACCTTCCATACAAACTGACCGATTTACTGAAATTTTAAATCCTAAATGATCTGGCCTGTTTCAACTAACAAAGAGTATACTCGCATGGAGAGTAGAAAATACGCAGGAAAATATGTGGGCCCGTCATCGTTAACGGAGAGTATCGGCGTCTCATGTATAGTGCATGAGCTATTATATACCGGCATCGACATGATCAAGCGCATTAACATACATCGATTTTGTTGGCTGGATCACATTATGCGGATAGACCCAAACGCTCCAGCACGAAAAGTGTTTGACAACGAAATCGATGGGCGGCGCAGAAGAGGACTACCAAAACCACGTTAGAACTACCAGACTTTTGAAAAGTTATCGACCAGGTAATCCCGCCATTTCTGGTTCCTTCCGTACGAACTACGTAATTTAACCCACATATTTCCCGACTCATATCTCTCACTTAATTGTACTGCATATGGATTGCGCATTAATTCAGATCATTTGCTGATGAGAACCAAGCAATTTACCACGCGCTTTCTGGCACCCCACACACTGTTGTTAAAGGTATATATCAAGTTCGCAACTAAGTTCCCGCTGTTTCTACCCATAACCTAAACGCCATGAGCCAAGCTTAAGCATATGGTAAACATACCGCCTACACACAATATACAATAATGATTTCCTTTTGACGTCATATACTTTTGGTTGTCTGAATATGAATGATTTTGCGCCAAGTAATCGTCATATGCGGGAAGGATTGATTTCCTTTTTTCAATCGAAGAAAACGGCGGCTGAAGCTCTTCGAGAGCTTCAAAACGTTTACGGAGATGCTGCTTTAAGTGAAACAACTTGTCGAGATTGGCTCTCTCGCTTTAAAGACGGTGATTTTGATGTTGACGACCGTTCGCGTGAAGGAAGACGAAAAACCTTCAAAGACGCTGTATTAAGGGCATTGCTTGATGGGGATCCGTGTCAACCGCAGGTAAAGCTTGTTTTAGTATTAGAAGCTACTCGCCAAACCAGCGATTTCACGCGTTGAGAATGATTCAAATGCAATGAACTTTAGTTCCTTATGACTTGAAACCAAAAGGACGTTGAACGTCGTTTTCTCGCCTGTGAACAACTGCTTCAACGACAAAAAAAGGAAGGGTTTCCTACAGCAATCCAAAGAAAAGAAAGTAATGGGGGCTCGGCGAATATTCACGATGCGAAGGTTATGTTCTGTATTAGATGGGACCAGGACGGTGTTATTCATTACGAGCTGTTGAAACCAAACGAAACTATCACTGGGAATCAGCATCGACTTCAACTAATGCGATTGAGCCGAACTCTGCGCGAGGAACGATCATAATACGCGAAAAGGCCCGAAAAAGTGATTCTTCAGCATGACAACGCTCGGCCTCACATGGCAAAGCCTGTTAAAACTTACCTGGAAACGCTGAAGTGGGAAGTCTTATGCCATCCGCCATATCTCCCAGATATTGCGCCGTATAATTATCACTTGTTCCGTTCGATGGCGCAAGGAAAGTCTCGATTTGTGGATAGCCTCAAAAAATGAACAGTTTTAACTTGACGGAATTCGATCTTTACCAGAAAGATAGGAAAAATTTGTAGCTAACGATGGGCAATACTTTCAATGAGTCATTTTTAAACATGCTTTCACAATAAAGTTCCATTTTTATAAAAAAAAAAAAACAAAAACAAAGAGAACTTAGTGGCGCACCTAATATAAGTCAGTTCACCTAACTAAAATTTCTTCTACCGAGGAACGAGTAAAAATAGTTACAAGTCTTCGGTTGTTCAACGATCCATATTCGTAAATGGCAATAGCAAACCTTTCGCTAAATAAATAACATTTCAGATGGCAGGTATTTAACTGCTGACAGCCTTCCCAGACCAGCGGTTTTGAAACCATTAAATGTATAACCGTTTAATATTGATGAATTATGGCATTTGAAACAAATTTTTAAAACTGATATTGGTAATTCCGAGTTTGACAATTAGATCTGACCAAAACAGTCATCTTTGTTGCATTATTTAGTTTCGGGAACAAATTTACTTGATATTGAAATAAGTTCTGTCCTCACGCAGAAGTTGAGTTACGTTTTTATCGATAAGTCGAAAAATCTTTACGTGAAATGCTTTTAGCGGGAAAGATTGACCAAAGATGACATTATTGCTACCGTTTTGAACTCCACATGAAGCTGTATGAGTTTTTAGTAGTAGATTATATAGTTTTAACCTGTATACTAGGTACTATTTACTTTTTACGAGGAAAATATTCCACAATACATTTTTTTCTAGTGAAAACTTTAGCGACATTACCAGCTTTTCCATTATCAGATTTCCAACACTGATACAATTTTTGTTTTTACGCGTTTTTGATTCTAATTTCGTTTCATAAATTTACAAATGTGTTATTAAATATATTATGATGTAAACATTTAAGTTATTCCGATTTAAAAAAAAAGGTTGGCGTTGCCACCTAGGACAATTTTCTTCGTGAAAAACTTAGCAAAGTCTCGTGGAAAAATGTAGCTTCAAATTTCATCGCCCTTTTTTATATTTAAAATCAGCATACAACCAGTTTTTAGATTTAAAACAATTATTATATTTACGTTTTCGTACTTTATTGCACCAATACTGTGGTTTTATAAAAAAAAGTGTTAAGCCGTCGTTTACCTTTTTTTAAGACAAACTCGTCAAAACCGGGTGGTAAACTCGCCTCAATGATGAATAATAATCAAATTTGGCAGTTATAATATCAGCACAAGCATGAAACTGAAATTGTGGACGTCACATAAGAAGATTGATGTTCTTGATTTACTTATATTCTGACGACTTTCTCAGAACTTCTGTTTTTTCACAAACTCGGATCACTTCACTGTCGTATGACATTTCGCAACATTCAAATAAAAAGCTTTTACGGCAAACGTGAAGAGAAGGGAAGTGTAACATATAAGATACAAATTTAAAAAGGTGAAATAAATTGCCAGGTCAAACCACCGTCTCAAAAACGACACAAAAACGACATAAACTTATCTTATCTCTATAGAGCACAATTTTTATGTATTCATCAATAATCACTACCAGTTTATAAACTGTTCGTTCATTCGTTCTCGTATCTGTTCATTACATTGCTATTGAAATAACATGAATTGGTTCATTCCGGTACTTACACTTAACTAGTTAATACTTACTATTAGCTAGCGAATAAATGTTAGAATTATTGAAGAAATTTGATAAATGTTACTTTTTCAGTTCTCGTTTTGTTCCTTTCTAACCTATTTCAACCAATCGTAACACTTGTGATTCATAGAATTATGGACGGTATGCCAATACATCGACATTGAGTGTTGTCCAAAGTCCTTTTTTTTGACTTGGAATTCAATCACCCTGTGACATGACATGACATTCTATTTACTACCTCCAGCAGTACGATCTTCATCGTGCTTTCAAACTAATCTCTGGACGGATGCATTAGAATCAACATAGAATTTTGCTGCAATAAAGAATACATTATTTTTATACATTTTTTGTGCACATATATTTCTACTACCGAGCTAATCATTTTTTTAGTTTCGAAAGTAAAGTTAAATAAGACACACATAGAGCTATGATTTCGATGAAACCTTTTTTTCATTATAATGTTTGGATCTTGTCATTACGTACGAAATACAATGTTATTTAAATGACCCCCTCTGGATTGGTTGCACCAGTGGATCCTTTGGAGGTTGGTTTCCAAATGGTCCAACGTTTGGAGATTATACGCGTAAATACGGTCTTTGACGTAGCCCCACAAAAAAAGTCTAACTGCGTCAAATTGTATGATCTTGGTGGGCAATTGACGTCGCCGAAACGCCAAACCACACATCGTCCAATTCATAATTTTTAATTGCAGGTCAAAAAAGTCGATTATCATACGGTCATAGCGCTCTGAATTGAAATTCGGATTATCCGTCACTCTTTCACTAACAGAACTGATATTTTTAGCAGTGCGTACTTTGCGATGATGCACAGATCTGATCACATCTGAAACGCTTGCCAATTCCAATTCGATTTTGACGACCATAATCACCCCTTAATGCATGAGAATTGCCCACGGTTGAACCACCACTTTTGTAATAAGCTTTAAATATTTCTACGCATTCTTCAGTTATTATACGATCCATAATCGTAAATTTCAAACCTTTTACTAAATTAATAACACTTCAGATGGTAGGTATTTAACAGCTGATAGCCTTGCCAGACCGGCGATTTCGAAACCACTGAATGGATAACTCTGTATTATGTTCCTAGTTCTCAATTCGGTACAAGATCGGTTTTTTGCTAGCAATTATTTATTATTGTTCATCTTTCCAACTTTCAATTCGACTCAAATTTCCATACAAATTTAAGAACTTGTTTTTTTTTTTTTTTTGTGAAAAAAGATTTAAGTTCATTCGTTTTTCAAATCTATATGAACTTTTGAACTGAACGATTTGATTTATTTCCCTCCATAGCATCATTTTTTTTAAATCGCCTGTAAATTGACTTGGATTGTTTTCAATTTTATTATAGATTTAATATTCGATGCAAGGTCAAATGTCAACCTTGATGCTGAGATATTTGAAGTTAATGTCTTTGCCACTTTCAATTTAAAACTTTCCGAATTAATTTCAAAGTTTACAATATATTGCCGATTGAAATTATATATTATTATAAGATCTACAAAAATTTAGGAGAATTATAAAACTATCCACCATGTTCATAAGATTTCACCTGGCTAATCACCAGTCAATCATCGAATCAAAATGTAAAACTTCTATTTGAGAAATGGCTGCAATGCAAGTATTATTTTTATTTACGTTATGTAATATTTATTTACATAATGTAAATGTAGTTTTGCTATATTAAACGATATGAGTGCCCCCATTTACTCATATAACAATCAATTTTAGAACTACATTTTAGTTCTTATCCTGAGTACTTTTTGCACGCCATTGTTACAAAAAAACATTTCACTAATATTTAGTAAATCAATGATAAAAATTACATGCATTTTACATATAAAACCAATTACACTTGAGGTTAAAGATGTGTAATTACACACAGAGTAACACCACCGCTGGCGTGAGAAGACTTTTAGCCTTCATGTGACTGTTTGGCTGGCTGTATTGGATTATTTAATCTAATGCTAACGCAAATAAATTGACTTGTTTACACATTGAACTTTTTCAGAAGAACTCGGAATGCATTATATTACGAATTATATATGAGACTAAAAATTTAACTTCATAGATATTTATAGCATATGAAAAATATAAAATGTCTACAAAAAAAAACGCATCAATAAACGTTAATAAACATTGTGTGCTTATATATGAGGCACGAAGGTGGAAAACATGGAGATCAGTATAAGTTTGAACATACATTTTGTAAAAAAAAGTGCCAGAAATTGATAATATAGAAAGCTCCGCTGTGCTCGGCACAAGTGCGGAGTTTGAGCACGAATCGAATAATATTCGATTTTGTCAATGCATCTCATGTGTGATTTGGAATTTCGAATGCCAAATCTCTAAGAATTTTGCAGAAGGCTTACAGTGAATTGACTTCATCAAAAACGTGTGCATGTAAGTGGTAAAGTTCTATCAAAAGCGGCTGTGACGTCTTAGAAAATGTACCTCTTTCTGGTAGGCCATCAACGTATTCAATTGAAGTTAATATCGATTGTGATTGAAAATCCTTATGTTCCATAAACTAATTAGTATTATAACAGACAATAGTTTGACCATGCAACGCATTGGCGCTCGTCTAGTTCTAAAAGACCTCCGCTTTTGAAGAAAATCGCTTAATGGTCATTTAAGACATGCTAGAACGAGCTTATTCCGACTCCATATTCATAAAACGTTTTATATCTGGTGATGAGGTATGTATTTACAAGTTTAACAAATGAACCACGATATCGAAAGAGCCACATCATATTCTATCAGAAGACTGTTTTCGTTGATTACTGTGGTTATTTTAGTGATGAACGATCACAGTAGTCATGAATGATACAAATTCAACTACCTGCAGTAATTGTTTAAGATTTTCTTTGAAGATTCAAAAATAGTAGAAATATGGCAAGATTAACCAATATTCTCATAATTGAAACGTAAATTATTGTGAAATAAATCGTTTAGACATATTGATTTTGATAATATAAATTAGAAATTTTCTGGCTGCATTGCGTAATTATTTGGTTCTCCTTTCTTCATTTTGTCTTGTTTTTGTTTTGTTCTCAAGAATAAATTGGCGATAAAAATATTCATTATTTTTAACAGCCGTTTAAAGCTGCCAATACTGTTTTAGCTATGGATAAGTTCTATGTTCTTTCCACGAGGAAAAGAATTCTAAAATAAATTGTTTTCTCATGAAAGACTTATCCGACATCTCCACCTTTTTTGTATTGGTTTTCAAAATTAACCAATTATGTTTACAAAAAAAGTTTCCTCTCAAAAACACTGTATGGTGGAAAATTTTAGTTTCAAATTTTTTTACTGTGGAGTTTTACCCCGAAAAGTCTGTGTAGTACCAGCCTTAAGGCAGAAAAGTAATGAAAATGGTGATTTGTCGCTTAGCCTGAAATCGCTTTGCTTCCCTGACAAAATTATGTTGTCAAAGGAATATAAGAAGTAAGAAAATGAATGTTTAGCAGATTTCTGCTTCTATCGAACTTTTCTAATAATTTTGGATAAATGTCAATCTTTTAATGGTCACAAAAAGTTCTTTTTTAACATAAATATGTCAATAAATCGAATCGTATTTGATGTTTGAATTGTGAAGGTTGGGATGGGGGACCATGGGTTAGGTCCTCCACAACAACAGAAATTTCTGTACGAGCACTGACCAATAAATACCCTTACCCTATATCTATTTATAGAAACTCAACAATTTGTACGTAGAGGCAACGATCCGCAGTCTTTAATTATTGCCAAGTTAAGATTTTATGAGGTAATTTCGCCGTATACAAAACCAGAATAGATATAATAAGTATATTGCTCTATGTTTTAATATAGGGGGTGCGATAAAGAGGTACGAGGTTGGGAAAATTAAACAAACTCACAACAGAGTTGTCAGAACTTGATGACAAAAAAAACAAAGGTTTCTGGAAAAAAGCTAAAACATGCTAAAAAAAAAGGATCCAACAAAACGATTTTTTTTTTATGGAATGTAATGTAGTTTGAACAGGGTTATCATTTTATAAATTGAAACTTAGCACATAAGAACTTTATTCATACTGAAAGTACTTGCGCAATAAGATAAATAATGAAAATTACATTAAGGAATTCATAATTCACAAAAATTCCAGTCAGCATTATTTCCTTTCTTTTTCGTCATTAGTTTTTTAGGTGGGTTATTTGCTTCGGTTAACATATTTAAAGAGCGGAATGACATTTTAATATTCGCAAAATAATTTCGTTTAAGCTATAAAAATAATAAGAAATCTGATTCTGATTCATTTCAAATAATGAAATGTGTACTTATGTCGGATATCTTCTACCTATCAGAACATGTAGTAATAGTGCGTTGCATGGAAAGTGCGTCGTTTATTTAAATATTTTTAACCAAATCAAACTTTTCTAAATTGTTACAAAAACCTACAGTAAATGGTGATGATTTAAGAGCTCATTTGATCCGATGAGTTGATTTTTTTAGGGTTTTTTACACAGTATGAGCTTTAAGTGATTTTATCACGGGAATAAATAAAATGTTAAAATTTGTCAAAAAACTGTTGGGCTTTTTTACGATTCTGTCATAAACGTTGATCTTGGATGAATTATTTTCGATGCGCATGCAAATCATCAAGCAGTGAAAAGGACACATTTACTTAGCACAGCAAATAGAAACTTAAAGGAATAAAATTGTTGGCCATAATATTCAACGGTTGTGTACGTCTAAATTATTTTCCAACGGCATTTAAAAAAGCTAAAGTGATAGTTATTCCCTCAAGCAATCCTACCAGCTACAGACCAATAAGTCTCTTAAGCAGTTTAGGAAAAATATATGAAAAACTAATTCATAAAAGGATATATGAGGTTGCCACGTCCCACAGGATAATATCCAATGAGCAATTTGGGTTTAGAAAAGAACATAGAACTATTCACTAAATTGGTAGAATAAAAAAAATTAGTAACATGCGCAGCAGAAAGTCAACAAGATTAATATTACTTGATGTTGAGAAAGCATTCGACACTATATGGCATCACGGTCTACTTTTTAAATTAGTTGTAGCAGATGTGCCAAAGTATTTGTGTAAAATTATCGCCGGCTTTCTAGACAACGGGGAATTTGCGTTTTCGGTTGAGCAGAGTATCTCGTCATTCAATTGTATTCCGGCAGGACTACCTCAAGGATAATTTTATCACCAATTTTGTACTCGATCTACACTTCGGATTTCAGACCACCTAAAGAAGTCGGCATTGCTTACTATGCAGATGATACGCCGCTAATTTCATTAAGCAAGTTAACAAACGCCCTCTTAAAGAAAATGAAATATAGTTTTATGGCCTGCAGCAAATACTTTAAAAAATGGAAAATTAAGATCAACCTTCACAAAACCCAAAGCACAATTTTTCCTTTCAACAAAACTCCGAAAAGAATCCCGATGAGACCAATACACATTGAAGGCAACACCATAGAAACTTAAAGTGATGTTAAATATCTTGGGGTGATTTTAGATAAAAAAAAACCCACCTTTCAGAAACATATTCAATTATCTTGCGAGAAGGCACTGCGTTCATTCAGGGCATTATGGTCATTTTTAAACAGACGATCAAGTCTAAGCCTTAAAAATAAAAATCTTATTTACAAGTGTGTTATAAGGCCTATAATTCATTCGCTTCACCTCATACTGTGGCACAACGCGACACAAATCCACTTACGAAAAATGCAAATTCTTCAAAACAAATGCTTAAAAATGATTTTCAACAAAGATTGGAGGTACCGCACTTCTGTGCTACATGAGGAAACAGGATACGAACTTTTTAAGGATTATTTCAAGAGATTAAATGATTACTATTTTAATAAGATTCTCTATTCTACTTTTCACGTAATAAGAGAATGTAACAATTTATAAATAACTCGATAAGGAGAATTTATCAAACTGAAAATTTGTGTCTGTAAGTGGCCATCTTCGCTGATAATCAGTCAATGAACAATAATTTTCTTCTAATGTTTGGCTTTACTATTTATTTTTGTTTTTCAAATGAAGGTTTCTAACCTTTTTACCTCCCAAATCGATTGTAACTCCATTCAATTAATTCACTTTTATGTAATAACAAGATTTAGTTGTTGCAATATCTTTGAATAAAACTCAAAAACTGTACATAGTTATCTATTTTTTAGATTTAAGTTGTCGTTGGATTTACAACTAATGTTGATATTGCATTACTCAATGTATCAAATTTCCATTCATTTTTGCTCTACAGGGGAGTCCCACGTACAACACATTTAAACAAACCGCTATTATTTAATTAGGTTTTCTGTAGGAATTAGGTTTTATTACTACTTTTAAGGAACTAGAGTCAGCCTTTTTACATTTTTTTTAAATATATTTTTCTTTGTTTTAATATCAAAATTCGATTATAGCTCTTCTAGAAGATTTGATATATTAATTTTTCTACAGAAAAATGTCAATGTTTCAAGCTTCTGTTTGACTTATAATTTTCTACTTCGTAAAAATTTCTCCAAATTATTTCACAGCAAAATAAAAAGGGGTTTGATCTATCACCGAGTGTAAAGAATATAAAACTAGGATTCCATCGCATACATTTTTCGTAGTCACATTGTTTTCCTTTAAGCTGAATGCTACCGGAGTAATTTTTAGTAGAATTATTTTAAACTGAAATAAATTTCGATAACATAGCGAAAAAAGCCAAAAAAAAAATTTATAAAATTAATGAGTAAAAGACAGAAAAAAAGCTTAAAGCTAAATCCAATTACACAGTACAACAGCCAATCTGGGGGGGTGAGAAATTCCAAGTCAGGGTGATGGTACTAGGTCAGTATAGTAAAATTCTCAAAGGGTTTCGCGTTCGTATGTGTCAGTTTTTTTTTTATGACCTTTTACATTTTTTCCTTATCTTGATGTTTTTTCGCTTAGTTGTAAAACTTTGGCAAAAACGTAGTTTGACATAACTCGAGAACGACTAGTTCGATTTTGCTGAAACAAATTGAGAAAAATTAAGAATTACATTTCCTTTAATCCATTCATATACTGTTTCTCTACCAAATCAACATTTTTGCAATTATAAATAAATTTATGAAGAAAATTTTGTCAAAATTTTTTTTTTTTTTTAATCATATAAATCCCAAACGGAAAAAAGTGTCAAGTCTTATAACTTTTACGTAAGGCCACATAACCTAAAACAAAATGCGACATAGATCATAGAAATCGATTAACGCGTTCTGCTTTTATTTACAATTAAGTGAAGGTATCCCATTTTGACAAGAATATTGATATTTGTTTTTATTCAAAAAAGTGTCATTTATCGCGTTCTTTTTATAAATTTTCCCCCAATAACTCAAGACTTCTGGCCATAACCTACTAAAAAAATAAAGTAAACATTTTTATAATTTTTTATTCTTATTTTAATTATTTATTTTTATTTATTTTAATAAATATTGCCTAGACTTTTTCGATGGTGGTTGTTCGGGACTATTGGCATCGCATTCATCGCTGTCATCAGTTTCTGAACCACACATAATGTCAATGTGTGACTCCACTGCTGGCCCTTCTGCACCTCCTGAAAATTCTTTATCATCAGGATCATCCTTGTCTTGCCACACAAGCTTACTCCACCAGCAAATTTCCGCAATTATTGCACTCGGCGACTTTTTGCCTCTATGTCTGTAAGTTTTTGTTTTATTAAAATGAGTTTGAAAAAATAAAAAATCAGTATTACCTCATTTCAAATGGCATAGCAACTTGATATTGATCGCTAAACAGGTTGAAAAAAAGCTAAATCTAGCGGGAAAACTAAATTGGTAACACCACTCACAAGTTGTGTTATGTTTCCCGGAGCACTAAGACCACACCAATGTCATACAAATGGAACCTGTGAAATCAAAATTATAGATGAAAAAGTGGTTTCGGTCAAATAAGCCGTTGTATATGAGAGGCCTCCAGACGAGCATAGTTAGCTCAGTTGCAGTTCCAAAATAGAGCGCAGGGGAAAAAATACTAGTGACAAGATTTGAGAAGAAGATATGATAAAAACAATATTTTCATTTCCGAGGTGTGGAACTAACTCCTCCGCCAACATAAATATTATTAAGCGGCAAAATTTATGACGAACTGGGCCCACAATTCCTCAGTCATGCGCAATATGATATTTGTCAAATCTACTATGTTGCACGGGTGGTACTAGAAGGGGCGCAATGAGCTTACAGTCTAAACTTAGAGTTCAGGAAAAATTACAACTTGGGAAGATTTGGTAGATTTGTTCAAAAGCTTTGACAAAAATAAAAAAGGTAGAGGCTTAATTTAATTTGAACGAGTACGTGAAGGATTAGGCTAACTGTTCAAGTGTCGCAAGCTGTGTTATGTTAATAGTTGACCGAAATTTAAAAATTGGCTAAATCAGCGTTTTTGTATGGGATACCAGAACTAACACTACAAGCTTCTACAGTTACAGTCTTAGGTTAGGATACGGAAAAAATTGTGGCGTGCAAATTTTTAGCGATGTCGTGAGGACTGTTTGAGTGTTATGATAAAAACAACAATTTACATTGTGCGAAAGGTGCCTTAATTTGTTACAACACAACAACATTGTCACATTTACCATTTTTTATGGCAGCTTCCCAAAACAGTGTGTCGATTTTAGCCATTTTCAAATCACCAAATCACGACTTGAGAAAATGTTGCAGCTAGCAAAATTTCGTAAGGATCTCTTCAGATTTTATCGAGTCTAGACTGACATGGCCCAATCATTTTAAAATATCCTGAAACGAATATCGCCTCTACTTTAAAGCGTTAAATTTTTACAAGTAGCTATAGTTAGATACCCCCATCCCCATATTTGGGAGTATAAAAACTGCCAACAATAACTGATAATTTTGCTCGAGTGCACAATATGGAGAAAACGCACGTTTGTTCTATGAGTCAAACACTTTAAAATATTCGCAACGCGTCTAATCGCACGTAACGTTTGTTAGTTATGGTTAAAAGTATGTAAAAGGGTTAGGCTTAACAATGATGTTAGTACTGTAGGCTTTAGAACGAATGAACGTTACTATATAAGCCGAGTATGGGCCAACAAACTCAACTAACCCTTGTCTAATTCTGAATGTCAAATGTCAAAATATATGGCGAAAATGTGTCAACTTTCTTATCAGATGTGGTCACGCCGTTTCCATACTAAAAAACAAACAGCAATAATACACATTTACATCCGTACATATATGAAGTTCGTGCCATTTTAAACATTGTGTGCAAATATAAAAGTAGCAAATAAAGAGGAACAGAAGTGCAGAGTGCAACCATATAACTGAATTATGTGTATAAATTACTTAGAAAAGAACCGAATACTAAAGAGGCTAAGTGCTGCAATTTCTCGTTTAATGTTAATTCAATTGGCTATTTATGATCATTTTTATAATATGGAAGCGGTAAGTTTATACATTTACTCAGCTGGTAGAAATCCAAAATTCACTGGCAAAACCCGTTTTGCAGAATATTCCCTTAAAGTTTAGAAGAACTACGTTTAATTGAAAAATCCAGTCATATCCACTAATTTTATACCTACAGCACCAACGGAATAGTGAATAAAATATTCACATCTCTCAGAAAATTATGTTTTCCCACAATTCCCAAATGAGAAAATAGTTTCCCATTTCAAATAATTGTGATAACCATTCATGACTATCCCCAAATTAAACTACCCACGTCTGATAGGAACAGCTGTGACGTGCCTAGATGTATCGGTATCTGCAAATTGTTGCTGTATCTTTGCGTTTTTTATAATTCTGTTTTACAGCCAAATTTTAGAAAAACTTAAAATGCATATAAGCTTCCTACAGTTAAAATAAAGAACAGAAGTCTTGAAAAAAATAAATAAATAATGCTGTCTACTTGTCAAAGATAATGAGCAATTTCAAAATTTTTGAGTATTTTCACTTCATTTTCTAGAAAGCAGGCTATTTATTGAGAAACTTTTTTTTCAACTCCGCTGAAAGCTGTGAACGCAGAATTTGCAAATGTTAAATTTATTCAAATCGGTTAAGGTACATCCAGCTACTACAGTAAAACCAAAAAATATAAGAATTATTTTGATTGAACTGTTTCCAATTATAGATAGGTAATTATCTCTAGTTATCGGAAGTATTCACGTAAGAAACAATTTCAATAGGAAAGAATCTCCCAAAATGTTTGAAAGGAACTGGAGTGGGAATTATAAAAATAGGGAAAAGAAAGTTTACGAGTATATAACAGAAATTCTTATTTGGTTCTCTTCAAAATCCATCCATTCTTTGCATATTTTGCTTAAGAAAAAACTTATTGCTCAAAAATGCCTAACTGGCAACACAAAAAATGTTAACTTTAAACTACTGTTATTAAAAGGATGGGAAACATATTTTCATGTTCTGGAAATTTTCTGATCAGACAAGTTTTTTCTCTAAACAAAACAGCCAGAAATTATTATATTTTTTATAATTTTGCGGGTTTTTATTAATATTTTCCAGGTTGTACTGCAAGAAATGTAGAGAAGAATTTCAAACTTCGCCGACTTTTCATTTTGCTTAAAGCAAACGTTGATCACAAAACCTTATTTTGTACACGATCGCAAAAAAAGGAATTTTTATACGTACCACGGCAGGCTGAGGGATACACCCATTCATTTATAATAACCAAAAATATTCATCTGAGATCCAAAAAA
>JAHXMU010000599.1:175921-202730 GCA_019455685.1 Philornis downsi | reverse complement strand
TCTGGGGGAGTTCACGACTGTAAAATATTCAGTAGTAGAGTAGTGCCAAGACGAACACCGTAGTGGTCGACGAATTGAGGTGCCCACGCCAGACACAGTTAAGAAAATCCACAAAGTGGCATTGGATGATCGTCGGCTAAAGGTGCGTGAGCTAGCTGAAATGGCATTCATTTTAAAAATTGCTTTACATTGTCTATTGACGGAAGATTTAGAGATGAGAAAGATGGGTGCCCCGCATGCGTTCAATAGAGCAAAAAACAGAATCGTGAAGATGTTTCAATAGAGTGTTAGGCGATGTTTCACCGCAATAAAGCCGAATTTTTGCGTCGATTTATAACTATGGATAAGACATGGGTCCACCACTTCACAACTGAGACAAAGAGTCAAAAGCAGTGGACTGGAATGGGAGAATCGTGTCCAAAAAAGAGGAAGATGGTTCCATCTAAAGGCAAGGTCATGTTGTCTGACTTTTTGGAATACGCTTGGGATTATTTTTATTGATTACCTTCAGAAAATAAAAACCATCAATGACGAATATTATGTTAATTTATTGCAGCATTTAGATGATGAAATTAGGGAGAAAGACCGCATTTGGCGAAAAAGAGTGAGTTGTTTCATCAAGACAATGTTCCAGTTTACACATCCACTATTGCGAGGCCAAAAATAATGTATTAACGTTCAAATTGCTGAATCACGCACCTGACTCGGTAGTAAAAGATTTGCCAACAATGAAGCAGTGGAGTCTGCGGTTGATGGATATTTTAAAATTTTTTGGCAGTTCTTACTATAAACAAGGTGTAGAAGCGAATGAATATCGCTGGAAAAAGTGTACCGAAATAAAAGGAAATTATGTTGGAAAATAAAGAGGCTGGTTTTGGGACTACAAATTTTAAGAAGTTTTGTAAAGATTTACGAGAGTCGACGTCTTGATGGCGCCATTTCCTCGGCTATGTTTAAAAACTGCTGTTCGTGTTATTTGAAGAAGACAGTTCTTAAGAAATCGGATTTCATTTTCGGAAATCTTAAAAATTGGTATAACAGGTGTAAATTTCACTTCACGATGAGAGAATTCGAGTAAAAAGCTTTGTATTCTATATCACGTTAATGACTGATATTGATTAAAAATGTATAATTGTTAATGTAGATATTGTTTTCATTTTGAAATTTCATTGTAAAATTACTGTGGCAATTACGAATTATTTTCAAATTGGTCAAAAATTCCTGAAATTTGTTGGATATGCCCATATGCGTAATAACATCGATGATAACTCCATTTGTTGTTGAGGAGAAAATAAAATAATAATACTTATTACTTCGGAGTGTTGGGGAATGGGATTTACTGAAGAAGAGTTGGTAATTCGGTCGCCTTTCACTGGCATTATAATGTAGTACAATTAACAAAAATCGAAGAAGGTGCAGTCTACGAATCAGGCTTTACAGCGGAAATAATAAATTTCGATGAATCGGTGATGTCTGATAAAGCGGAGTAGCAACGTCCCCCCATTTTCATTTGCATAACTTAATTTACCAAATGCATGAAGTGTGAACTCAACACAACTGCTTGAAAGATGTGAATCTCTGCGTCAAAACGGTCATTTTTATCATACCTGTGCTAGGATGTAAAACAGTCATAGGTCTAGCCATGTGCAGACTAAGTTCGAAATTTGTGAAAAATCGTAAAAAAAAAACTTGGTGGTACAAGGGCTTTACCCCAATCTGCAAACATTTTCATGATTTGGGCATTTTAGTACAATTACGCTATGGACCTCAGGTATAGCAAGTGATCGAAATCGCTTAACACACCTATATTAGGACTGAGTCTGCCTTTCGAACAATGGGCATTTTCATTCTTTTTCATAATAATTTTAACAATTACTCAATAGCTAAAAGCGATATATAGTGGTAGTTTATACACTCAGAAAAGGGGCACGTCAACTCACAACTTTTTTCAGCAACCCCTAATTGTGTGTTGGTAGTTGATAGATAATTGAATGGAAACTTCTATTTATACGTATTTATAAGCGACCACAGTAGTTGTGGGTGTGGTTCTCAAAAATTGTATTATTATTTTTAATTGTAATTAATTGTATATAAATATGTCTATATATATAATGTATATAACTATACAAATTTAGCTCAATTAATATTTTGTTAGAACAACGAGCATAGGCAACATATTCCAGAGAAGAGGATGTTTCTGCCAAGCCTATTGTGAGCTGCATCCCATAACAGTGGGTGTATAACTTCGGTCCTGACGATTCTTTGACTTCCATTCAACTTTAAATCCGACCACTTGTTGGCCATAATCTAATTTATATTTTATTTTTTTGTTTTTTTTTTTTTTTGTTTTTTGATAAAAGCTCATGAATGCTTCGAAAGAAGTGTACAAGTTTGTGACAGCCGACAAATCATGGACCAATGATATGGGTGTTTTATAATGAATCAAATCCAACAAAGGTTTTTCGCGGAAAGTGAAAATTGCTGCAGATATATTGGTCGTGTAGCAAAAGTACCATTAGACCAACATCATTTGGAGAATAATTAAAAAAAAAAATGAAATCATCGTCATCAATGAAAAATTACTGTTTTAGTTGTTATTAGGCTCGAATGAAAATGGTTACCCTCATGTAAGTATGATGAATGCGAACATCACAGTCTATTTACTCGTACAATATGAATGATACACATTTAGACCCCCCCCCCCCAAACAGTTATTCATATCATTGTGTTATTCTTTTTACGTATCAATTATTCTCGGGAAAATGAAAGTGTAATCGCTTTCATTACGGAATGTTTTTCTATTCTGCCGGCGGATACGTGAACAATAGTATCATCCAAATGTAACACCGGAGGCAGTATAGAGAGTTACTGACGTTACTTTTCTCCATTTTGTGCATATGTACTTCAAAGGCAACCGTTAAGTTGTCACCCTTTTTCTGTTAGTGGATATCAAAGATTTTTTTACACTGCATAGCTAAAGCAATGGGGGAAATGTTGTTGCATTTCAAAGCAAATACAAAACGACGAGGTGCGGGATGGATTTTGTCGTTGGTTGACTTTTTAATTTAAACCTTGCGTCTTTTACAAAAAACGTAGATCAAAATGTTATGACTTAGTTTGGCTTCCGTTTTAATGAGGAAACATTAGTAAGGAAGATTTATTTTTGCGTTTCACTTTGAAATCGAAACGACCTTAAAGCAAAATCCATCGGCAAACAAAGTTTGCGTTGGCCGACAAGAATATCGAATACAAGAAATATGTACATATATGATTGCATTTTGAAACAGTTCGATGAATAAATGGGCTACAAACGCTATATTTGTGAGCCTTGAAAGAAAATTATTGTTAAACATACAGCTTGTAAAATTTTATATTACGAATTTAAAACAAATTGTAAATTTCGAGAATATATATCCATACATTTCTATTCAGCTTATGATGTTTTGAATTTTTGAAGTGATTTTGTTACCATCTTACCATTGGGACTGGAAAGTACATAAATTTTACTGGCATATTTGAATTTAAATAATCGTTTAATTGGAAATAAATAATCTGTTAATTCTCACCAGTAACTGTATACTTTAGAAAAGTTCAACTACAATTAACAAAAACAAAACTTGCTTGCGCTGCTAAGCTCTCGTTGCGCAGAATATTTTCTTAAAGTTTAGAAGTGTTAGCTTTTGTAATTTCGGTTTTTTTTAATATAAACAAAAATGAACAAAAATATTTAATGTTCCAATTTTTGAAGGCAACTTCATGTAGTTGGCTGTGATAAAAGTATGTATTTTTCCAAATTCGTCTTGCGACACTTAGCAGTTATCTTACTTATTGTTGTTGTAAAACAATTCAGTGCCGTAATTGAATTCCAAGAAACAAAACAGTTTCTCTTTTGTTTTATTTCTCGTCGCTTCTGCATCAGTTTCCTTTATACAAAAAGTCTTCACATGTCCAGATTGTTCTCATTATACAAAACTTTCACACATAACTTTCCTGCTTTCATTGTTACAGCAGAAATTAAAATCTGTGTTAACACTATATCAACATTACCTTTTAAGTTCATTAAGGGGTTTAAAAAAACTCAAACAAGTTCCCAACTAAAATTAAATTATGATTTCTTTTATGAATTTCTAAAGCATTTACAGATGGCCGCTTCTGAGCTTAGCCAAGTCGAAACTACTTCGGCTCAATGCCGAAATTTCGTTCATGTGAACTGACGTTGCCCGACGTCCCAATGCGTTGAGGCAAAAATATGCGCGTTCCCAAAAGAGCTACCACGACTCTTTTTATAGGAAATCTCGGTTTTTATAGGAAATTACATTGATTAAAAGCGCAATAAAGAAGAGAAATTATAAGTTTCGTACTTTCTCAAATTTGAAGTTTCGGACAGACCACTGGCGTTTACAAAATCGGACAATTTGCTGAGGACGGCCATTTTCATTTCTAGAACTGGGTCTATTAAGTGACTGATGCGTGCAAAGTTATACAGAATTAAGTGCAATCGAATGGAAGGTATGAATTGATGAGCATATTAGTTATATTTTTTTAGTTATAACAAATTTAAAAAATTTGACTGAAATCACTACAAACGCTTGAAGGACATAAACCCAAAAATATATGTGTTGAATGGGTTATTTGAAGAAGTAGTGTGGCTGCCATTAGATAGAATCTATGGAGAAATGACAGAAAGTTTAGGAATCGACCAATATATATGGCCAAACGGGATTTGGCGTATGTATACCAGAAGGAGTGAGAAATAGTGATCCTTTTTCGTAAACAAAATTTCACAAAATTTCAACAAAGTAATATACACCTAATAAAAGATGGTTTGAATCGGTGTACGGGGGCTACAAGATGGATCGTGATTAGTCTCAAGTGTACAAAACATTATAAAGTAGTATAGTTATATTAGACAAAAACTGAAGTTACTGCATGTGTTAAAAAGGTGGAGTTACTGGGAAAAAATTTAAATTCCAGAAAATTTGTCAATATTTTTGGGATGGTTCGATTTGCCCATTTGTAATCCCCGAGTACGACCTTGCCAAAATATTAGGCTAGTACAGCTTTTAACAAGTTTTCCTCAGTTTTATGGGAAATTATAAAACAATGTTACGAAAAAAAATCTACAGTACCGTAGCAGGAGGAAACTGAATATTTGAAAATCAAGTAATTTACATGGGAGTTACCAGAAAGAGTGGGCCAATATAGGCCGTCTACAATCTCCTGCTACTATTTGGCAAAATATTAAGCTATGCCAAGTTTTGTGAAGTTGTACAGAATTTTACGGCTGTTGCCGTATCTACCAGTCAGCTAACCGTTCGGCCAGTCAAACAGACGGACATATCCAGATTGACTTAAATAATCCTGATACGCATTTGGTTAAAAGATTCTAGGTACTTTAAACGCGTGTTTCTGGGTGTTACATTTTTGGCTGTATCAAATAATATATACCTTCATTTACATCGGTGTTTAGAGAATTGTGAAGTGCACAGAAATTTAAAGCAGGGATCAGACGTAATTATGAGTGTAAATATTGATAATGTAATCACATAATATCAAAAAGATTAATCTCCTTATCCTTATATTAACAAGATATTTATTATGTTAAATATCATTACTTTTATTAATGTACTTTCCTTCTCGATTTCTTCAAGCCATGTAAATAGGATTATACCTCGATATCTATTTTCGGGTTTCAAAAGTAAAGTTAAATAAAACTTTTATTTCATTATAACACTTGAACTTTGCCATTATGTACGAAATTCAATGCCATTTAAATGACCACCTCTGAATTCGTTGCTGCAGTGGGTCCTTTTGAGGTAGTTTCGGACGGTATCTCGGTGATAACTTGGCAAATATTAGTTTTCAAATGCTCCAACGTTTGGGGGTGGGAACATGGGAAACATGGTCTTTGAGAATCACGCGAGTTGTTGGTTGAAACCGAAATTGCTGATAGAGTCTTCGTTCTGGAATATGGAGTTGCAGTGCAATTGAATGCTGCAGATCATAGAGTAGCAGAGGTGGTAAGACAGGCCTACTAGCATAATCTTCTGGCTGGAAGAAAGGGCTGACATTTGCGGTAGTTTGCTCCCAAAATTTTGGGATCCCATTCCTAGATAGCCCAAGCTTACTTGGCTATTCTAAAAAGTGTCCCAACAAGAACGCCAGATTTAAATTTTAAATAAAACACTTATATTTAAAAAAATCGTGAAACTTTATTATATCGTAAAGATTGAGGTTATGTATGGAACAACACATCGGGCAGATGGCCTGCGCGGCTTTGCTGGCACACACGCGATCTTTTAATGAAATTTTCAATGACCGTTTTGCATAAATGCTGCGATATTTCATTAATGCAGCGTCCAATTTCCTCTTTTAAGACTTGATTTATCGTCGGCTTATTCGCGTAAACCTTCGATTTCAAAAAACCCCTAAAGAAAAAAGTCGAATGCTGTTAAATCGCACGATCTAGACGGCCAATTCTGGTCTCCAAAACGCGAAATAACACGACCGGGAAATGACTGATGCAGCAATTGAATTGTTTCTCTGACTGTATGACATGTGGCGCCGTCTTGTTCAAACCGCATGCCCTCCATATTCATTTCTTGAATTCTAGGCGAAAAAAAACCTAGTTATCATTTCACGATACCGAACACCATTGACTGTTTGCGCTTGACATGCCTCATTTTCATAAAAAAAGGTCCAATTATTTTTCCAGCCTAAAATCCACACCACACAGTGACATGTTGAGGATGCATTTGCTTCTCGGGAATCACTCGAGGATTTTCCTCACCCCAAATGCGACAATTCTGCCTACTGACGAAGCCATCAAGAAGCCATCACTGAAGATGATTTTATCGGCAAATTCAGCATTTTCATGTTGTCCCTCCAATAAACAATTAACGAACTCCCTTCGCTGTCCATGGTCAGCTGGCTTCAGTTCCTGAGGCAATTGAACTTTGTATGTATGAAGATGTAAATCTTTCATCAAAATTTACTGCATAGTGGATTTGGAGACACCAATTTGCTGACCTCGGAGTCGAATTGAGGTTGATGGAGTTTGAGCGACATTTTCGGTCGATCGACCTGGTCGAAGGAGTGTTGTTGTCTTTACATCACTAACAGACCCAGTTTTGGCAAATTTATCCCTTAATCTCCTTACAGTTGACTCTCTTAGAGCATTATTGTGACCCCAAATTAATCGCAATTTGCGAACTGTAGCCGCGAAACTTTCACCATTTTGGTAAAACAATTTCACAATGAGAATGCATTATTCATTCGTGTAGCGCTCCATTTCTACTAACCTCGTACCTTCTACTAGCAAACAATAACAATTGTTCAAATGTCAAACAATGACACTTCCAATGGCGCCAAATTTAAATCTTGCGTTCTTGTTGGGACACCCTTTAGAAGGACTGGCAATCGCATTATATTAAGAGTACGTAACGAATAACTTCTTCGGAGGCTCTGTAATTGGAAATAAGATTTTCCATGTGAAATTCGAATTGAATCAGCTGGAATTAAAAAAACATCGGGTGAAGTTCAGAAAGTGAATTCAGACAATTAGATAAGACCAACTTATCGACATGTTTGACGATTTCGAGTAGTAATATTGTCATCGAATTCTTAAGTAGTCGGCTAGATTTATCCATATAGTTTGTGGAGTTTACGTAACAGCTAGATGTGTTATATCGCCAATGATATAAAACATTTAATGCATTGTAATTTGAAATACAGCAGTCTACAAATTATAAATTACAAAAGGAAAACCAGCTTTCGATAAATCGGTCAATTTGTATGAATGGTATCAGAGAGGATGCGACAATGCGAGCAATTTTCGTTCCCTGAACTAAGCGTCAAGATGTGTGTCAAATTATCACTCCTTGAAAGACAGGATACTAAGAATACACGGAAAAATTGGCCACTTGAATGGGAGCTACCAGATTCGGCGTGGTTATGGACAAAACTACAAGAAACTACAGAGGAAAGACTGAGTTACAGCAATAATAATAGTCAAATTTATATCGTAATAAATACTTTATTTTAGCAAATATTTAAGGTGTACTAGATTGGAATGAATTAGGACAACTGAACAAAATATATGAACCGTAGACTACCTATATATGGGTTAAATCCGCTACTTGTAAGAAAAATGTAAAAGGAAAGGATTTTTTTCATATTTTACAAAGCTTAATGAAGCAATGCAATAAACAAAAATGTAGTTTTATAAAATAGGTGAATGTGAGTGGTATATACCAGGGAGATAATCCGTTTACAATGTCCGGCTACGATCTGCAAAGTATGACGCTGCTTAAAGTTTTAAGAAATTTCATATTTTCGACGCAGTTATTGTGTCAGTCAGCCAGCTATTCAGATTGAAGAAATCAAAAAGCACATATAGGTGTTATATATTTGAGGTATCAATTGATACATACCTTCATTTCCGAAGTATGCTAATTTTTCTGATTGATCCCCTGCGTATACCACGGCCTTGTTTTATGTAAAGTTAAACGTTATTATACTTATGAGTAATATGTAGGTGTTGTTGGTAATTATCCACGACGGTGGGTAGCTACCCACAGCGGCAACTAACTTTTGATGGGTAATGGGTAATATGTATGTAGATGCCAGTTGCACATTACCTATGAGTATTGAGATGCATTGTTGCATGATTACTCATTGTTGTGCGCAGTGTGCACATGCCATTCCTCATTTGAAATGACATTACTCACGTGTGGGGAAATACGAACTCTAGTTTAACCAGATGGTGCTCAATGACAACCAACCCAGCAAGCGTACTAATGTCGATAATCGTCTTAGCGAAACCAATTGCCCGTCTCGAATGAGATTTGACTCCTTTTTTAGGGCGCCCTGGAAGGCTACTACTATGTGGATAGTATAGAAACGTTTCAGAAACTTAAGGCCCATAATCTGCCAAGGCAACCATATAAAAGAAACTCTTTAAATAATGAGAACTTTTGCTCTTTTTAATGAAGATATGAAAGAGATTGAGTTTTGTTCATTTTATAACATTTTTAAAAATTCACTTGTTTTGGATCACATTTGAATAACACTTTATTAATTCGGTTTTTTATTTCCTTCACATTTTTTAATTCACAACAATGTTCATAATTGCAACTATGTCTCGAAAGAAGGTTGTGTTTCGTCTGTGTGCACATAATATCTTGACAATAGATTTTTTTCTAAAATTTTGATATTTTTTTTGGAGGGAAAAATAATTTTTTAAGGAGATATTGCGGAAACAATTTCTTTGAATGGGTTTGGTTTTCTTGCCGACCTGTTAAACGGAACATAATTATTATTTGCACTTTTATTAAAAACTAATGCGGTTTATGACTAATAATATTTTTTTGCAAAACAACAAAATTTGCTGTGAAATATCCAGAATTCTTTTCAACAAGTGAAAATTCTTAAGAAATCTAGGTGCTTTTTTTTTACCTTTTCAAATCATTTCACTTTATTGAAAATAATGTTAGAAATTTTTGCTTTTCACACTCTTCATTACAATGTGTACCATGATGTCAATGAGTAAAACTTTAAGTCTGGCACAAGCTGTGTCATTTCTAAATTATATGCCCCATCGAATTTGAATCTGCAATGCATTTTTGCATTTGCATTTGCATTTTTATCAGCAAATGAAGTGCAAAAAACAGATTAACCCATTATAATCTGTCCGTTGAAGAAAGACGAAATTTAAATCTTTTAATGAAAACATTATACATGATTGTGAGTATGATCCGGAGTTCGACTTCATTGACGAATCTTCACGTTCCGAACAAAACACTTCCGAAACAGTTTGGGTGGAAGAGCTGAAATCGAACATTTGCAATGATAACACAAGAAGTGTGTAATTTCTGTTTCGATGTGTACTCCTCTTGAATGGAGTATCGAAAAGATGAGAAGAGTTTAATGTCTCAAGGAGGATGACTTCGACATTCAAAAAAAAAAAATTGATTACTAAATTTAGGTAGGCAGCTCATCGTCAACGAAGGCTTGGTAAAGAAATTGATAAGGTTGTCCTAGAAATGGTCGAAAATTTCTGCTTAGTTGAACAAAATTGTTTTTGAAGTGTGAAGCTAAATATGAAATGTGACTAGTAAACCAGAGCTTACTAAAAGAATAATTTTTTTTAAAACAAAACTTGATGACTTGCCTGCAGCTTCCTTCGGTGACATGAAAAAAAAAATTGTAACGGTGGGAGAATTTATTAGATGCGGACTTTGCCTAAAATTATTGCTGTCAATTCCAAAATGCAGTTTAGTCTCAGCATAATTTAGCATATAAGCTGCTTTGCATTCTTATATAATTTACTATAGGAGAGGTGCGGTAATCAATAATTTAAGCTCCGTCATGTTTTCAGAGCATTTGAATCAGTATGCTGCTTCCGTTCATAACTTTAAAAGCAAAATAACTTAAATGATGGTGCTGCTTTGAAATGTAATAATAAATTTAACTTGCTACATTTAGTGAAATATAGAGAAAATTTTGGAGTTGAGGTGGAAAGTTTCAGGAAAATGCCAAAGGTGACTCTAAAGTGCATGTGACGATATTGGTGCTACAGTGAAAATGCCCGATTTCCGATCAACATTATATTGTGAGCACGTTAGCACTCCAACTCTGTTCTACGAGTGGTCGAAATGAAAACTTGGGAAAACAGTAAAAATAAATAAGAATTTCCCTCATTTTCTCTGAACGATAGTAAAATTCTTAAGTTTCAGAACCAAGTTTAAAAACATTTGTAAACGTGTATAAACATACTATAAGAATTATATAAGTCCGAAATAATAATAACACTCTTAGGCTTAATCATTAGCTTTGCTTTTTTACTAAAATGCTTGTGCAAACAACAATGTAAAAAAATAATTCAATATATAATGAAAATTTATTGCTTTCGTAAAATAAAATATTGTAAAAATGACTATTATAAAATCGCCGACAACATTTTAGTTCATGTACGTATTATAGTAACATTTTGTTTTTGCATTTGATAAAGAATAAAATGAAGAAAATTTTACACAAAAAAAAAAGAAAAATTGTCGACCGAGATGTCCACAATTTTCATGTGTTGAAAATAATTGGCGATATTTTGCAACAAATCGTGTCATTTTTAAAAAAAGTTCTGAAAGTAACCTTTCAATCCTGAGACGCACAAATGTTTTAAACGTGAATAGATCATCATTACATAGCATTTTAAATTTGTACAAAAATTAAAAATCAAGGATATCAGTCTAATGTTTGACCTCAAAAACCAGATAATTGTGTTTTTTAACATTTGCCCCAACTAATTTTCAATTGAAGCTCAATTTCATCTTCATGAACACGAGAGTTCACATTTGGACGATATTATTATTCCTGAGAAATAAATTCGCTTTGGTGTACTTCAATAGTTGACATTTTTTCATAAAATTTTGTAAATATAAACTTATTACAGAAGCATTACGGCGTACCGACTCTATCAGAAATGCCTGCATATGAATGGCACATGGCGAGACGTAGCGCAAAATTTGCTTCGTTCAGGTCGGCCATCAACGTCTGCAACTGAAGTTAACATCGATGAAATGAAGAAAATGTTGACTGAAAATGTTAATTTAAGTTTGAGAGAAACAGTCACTGAACTTTCCATTTTACAGGTCTGTTTCGACCTGAATTTTCTTCAAAAACTCAACCGCGTAAATGTTGCTAAAGACACGAAAGAACGGGTCAATTCCGATCAATCATGAAACACATTATAACTAGTAATGAGACCTGAGTTTACGAGTTTTACAGCGAAAATACCAAATCAAATTCGATAAAAAGTCAAGATAATGTTGGCTGTTGATCATTGCGATATTATACAGCAGGAATTCTTACAAAAAAGGATATCACATGGCAAATATAGAATATTGCCTAGGCGTTATGCGGAGTTTGAGAAAGCAAATTTTTCGAAAAATGCCAGATTTGTGGAATGAAAATTTACCACGATTGCACCAATCTCACTTTATTCACCTGATCCGGCTCAGGTTGAGGTTTTCTTTCCAAATGTTGATGGAACATATACGAGAAAATTCGCAGAGAGAACTATACAAAGTATATTGTTTTTCTTCGCTTTTAATTTAACTTCACATACTTATCCCTCTGGACAACGTATAATCATATAAATACGATACCCAATTCCTCCGCACTTTGCTTCATATTTTGTTTCAAAGTGTTGAGGTAAGCAGTTTACAATCAATAAAAATCAAATTGCCTACGCCGGCAAACGATATACGACCTCAAATCATGACAGTCACCTCCATGTTTAACAACGGCTTTAGTATTATGAGATTTAAACTTGGTATTTGCTTTTCGCCCAACAAAAATTTTGCTATCTAACCCATGCAAATTAAATTTGTTTTCATCGGTGAACAACACCTTAAGATACCAAAAGTTATCAATATAAATTTATTTTAAGTTGATTGCCTACATCGTTGGGTTGGCGGGCTCATGGAGTTTTAGTCACTATGAATCACTTCGACGGGAAGCGTCGCGCATTTTACGAGAACTCTCGTTCATATATTGCTACTAGGCGACTATATTGTACTGAATATGGACTACGGCGAATTAGTGAAGCTCCGAGTGCTAATTTAATTAAAATATGGGTAAAGCGTTTTGAAGAGACCGGTTCAACATTTAAACCACACGGAAATGGTCGCCCAAGAACATCTAGGACCGAAGAGAATGTTGAGAGAGTTATAGAGTCAGTACGAGGAAATCCACAAATGTCGACTCGCAAGAGATCGTCTGTCTTACAATTATCGCGACGAAGTTTGCAACGAATTTTAACATTTGATCTGAAATGTTAAAATAAGCTGCAATTAACACAAGAATTGAAAGAGTCTGACTTCATAGCAAGGCTCGCATTTGCTAATAAAATGCTTAATCGATTTTCCAATTTTGACAATATCCTTTTCTCTGACGAGGCTCATTTCCTTATGAATGGGTTCGTAAACCGTCAAAATTGTCGTTACTGGAACAGTAAACATCGGAACGCTATGTTGAGATGTTGGACGGATTTTTGGCTTCAGAAATTGAAAGTTCAAGAATAGTGAATTCCAGAACTTGGTTCCAACAAGATGGAGCTACCTGTCACACATCAAATGACTCCATGGCGGTGGTGAAGCAGATGTTCCCTGGCAGACTGATTTCGAAAAGAGGTGATATCACATGGCCCCCACGTAGTCCAGACTTGACGCCTCTTGACTTTTTTTGTGGGGATACGTCAAACACAAAGTCTACAGTAATAATCCAAGAAACATCGTTCAGCTCAAGGAGAATATCCGTGGTGAAATGGCTGCCATTACACCAGTATTACTGAAGAAAGTTTTCAATAATTTTCGTTTGCGGTTAGAGGAGTGCCGTCGTAGAGAGGGTCACCATTTAGATGATGTTATTTTTATAAACTCCATTTATTACTCTACAATGCGTTAGATTTATTTTAACCATACCTTTTGTATTTATTTTTTAATCTATTCTTTAAATATGCACGTTCTATTACGCCACCCAGTATTTAAGCACGTATGCTTACAATAGGCTGCAGGGATACACAGTTGGAAAGAAAATTTCATCCGGAATAACAATTGTTATAAGCTGATGTATTCAGAACACCTTGTAGCCAGTACATACATAGATGTCAGTCAGTTGAACTGACTTACAATTACCCTCAATGGGGCTACAAGACAAGTGAAAAATTTGAAAGATGTTGGAGTAAGAGTATGTTGGTTAAATTAGTCATTTGTGTAGGAGGTGACAGAAGGTCGACTTTTCTCCAGTTTTATAGAGAATTGCAAAACAATGTAATGGACAAAAATATAGACTACTACAACCTACTAGTTAGAAACTACAAAGGAGTAATTGAATTTCGAAAAATCAATTTGAATGAGAGAGATTTTGCACAAATTGCAAAGTATATTCTTCATTTATGGATAACAGGGTCCATATCTTCGCAAATAAGTTTAGAACATATGCAGTTTCGTAATCGTAAATAATGTGGAACATTAACAGATATTTAGCCATAAGCCTGAAATATTGTTCGCATTCGACGTTATAAATTGTAAAAAATTCAATATGCAGTTGCAGTTGCAGTTGCAGTTTAATCTCACTTTTACGAAGCGAAGCCTGGCCCAAAAAGAGAATGATGATATTCAGCGAAGTGTATTTTTTTAGCAAATAAATATAAGGACAGAATTCGCTAAATTTATTCCACCTACTAAATTCAGTGCATGTATATGTTGCATTGTCTCAAATAGGGACATGTGTTAGGTGGAAATGTATGAATATACTTTGTCACTATCTTTAATTGCTAAAAAATGTCTTAAAATCTAAGAGAATATCTGATTCTTATACGTCATAAGAATTTTTCTTGAATTTTCATATAGGACGTACGAGTACTTTGAACAAATTCTCATTCCACCATAACAAACTAATTCTTCGCAGGTACTCCACCATGAAAACACAATTATGTAGTGGTGCTTAAAAATCAGAAATGGTTTAAAAGACATAACCTTAATCGAACAAATCCAAAAAAAAAGTGACAGAAATGGAAAGAATTAATCACCAACTGGTTGCCAACTGTTCCTATTTATAGCGAATGACTTTGCTGGTGAAAAATTCGCTTCAATAAAAACTTGTGAAAATCTATCGTCCGAGTTTCTACGAGAGCCTTCAAAATTACAAGAAATTATCGAACAATATAGTGCATACCCGATCCAAACCCGATCTTTCTAAATGGTGGCGCATGAATCGTGCTTCTGTCAACTATCAAAGGGCAAAGGATGTTGAAGGAATTTTTTACCCAGAGCTTTACCGAAAACATCCATCCATCTCACTATGAATAATTTTCTGATCAAGTGTCGCACATGCGTGGGTAAGCATGGAGGTCCTTTACGGTCTATCATCTTCAAAACCAATTAGTTATATAAAATAAAATGGAGTTTTCAATAAAAAAAAAATTAATAAAATATATTGATTAAAAAAAAAAGTTATTTGAGTTGCTTATTGTATTGGCAATTATGGGATGGATCCAGATTTCTCGAACACAGTGCTTTCAATAATTTCCATAACTATTTGAAAATATCCAGTACATTACGAAGTTTCCCCTTAAATAGGCGAGCTCGTCTTTATTTCTATTGCCGAGGACATAAAAACATTAATTCTGCGTCGGTGGTTTATTTAAATTGTGTTCGGTTACACATAAAAATGTAATCGAAATGGTTTTATAGTAGATTCAAAAGCATACTGCTTGTTCTATTCAAAGTTAACGGAAGACAAAAATGGATTTATATCAAAACCATAAATGGAATCCATAAACTTCCTTTTAAAAATATCTTATTGTATGTCGTTCTCAGAATTCTGTTTCGTTACAAGTTTTACATAATGTAAATTTAGCTCACTTTTTATGATGTTGCAAATATTTGACAATACATCTTTGGTACGAGTATATTGCAATCATTAACTTTCGAATTGGTGTTCAGTATGGAGGCGTTGCCTTTAATTCGCTCAATTATAAATTCTATTAAGGAAATATTGCTTTCAAATATGAAAGCGGAGCTAGGGTTAATTTAATTCAGTTCAGATTAGGGGATAATAACACGAAATGTGCATTGTTTTATTGGCGTGTTAAAAATATATTAATGCCATTTGTCTACACTTCACTACTAACTCACAGCGCGTCACGTCATCGCCATCTCCTCCCTATAGCCGGTTGTAGTCGTCAGTATTAGCCCAGGCTGTGTTTGCTTGTCTTGGCCGGTATGCTAAAAAGGTAATTTCAACTTTTTTTCTAGCATTTACGTTTTGCTTGAATTGCGGATTAATCAGATTAATACATACGATAGTGAGACCTGGTGGAACATAAGGGATTAATGCAGTCTTGCCGCACTAGAAATCACAAAAAAAGCAAACAAACAAGCAAACGTTAACGTTCTTAGTTGTGTAATATAACTTTGTTTGCCAGTTTCACGTCTATCAAATGGTTTCCTGTAAAAAGTTGTTTTTAAACAAAACTTTCAAAACATTATCAGGCACATGTTGTTCTTACTATAGTATGAGCTAGTTAAGTACCCAGCCGTCAACAAAATTATAGTAGGAAGGTCGGCGAATTCAAGTTTCTCAGCCGACAGAAGGGATGATTAAATATTTTTGGTTGATGGGAATTAATTTTTGGGTACAATTTAGAAAAAAAATTAGGGACACTTCTTTGCTGAGAAAACTTAATCCAAAATTTGCCAAGTGTCACGCGTAAAACCAGTAAGCCGTCGGTGTAGTTAAATTGATCATTATATTCTTATAAGATTTTTTTACCTTATCTTATTCGCCAGTTTTATTCACAACTAAATTGTGGCTTCAAACAATTTAGTTGTGATATTCCACAACTATAAAATCGTTATTGTAGCTCTTTTCCTTACAAAAGGTCTTTTGTTTGTAGTACCAAACAGTAAATCAACTTCTATACAAAAATGGAATATACTTGAACTGCGGCCACATTTTGCTTCTAAATGAAAAAACACAAACGAGAGCGCTTTTTGATAATTTCATTTCTTAAGGTTTCTGTTGCCAACACCGTAACTTAAGCAATAATATTATCCGTATAATACTTCAAACATAAATAGTTCACACATTTAAACAAATTATTAGAATCTAAAATACGAGTGCAGCTCTGTGTGATGTATTCGAAGAAGGTATCTTTATGACGGCTTATGAACAAATCTGCTGTAACATTGTGGTCGGCTGTGCAAACAATCAGCATCTGTTCGAATCCACGACCACTGAATAAAAATATCAACATTTGAATACGAGTATACTATAATATATACATTCTAAATCGGTCATTTGTGTGAGAGATATTTTTGTATTTTACTTATCTTAGTTCACTTTTTGCTAAATTTTTGTTGTATTAATAACAAAATTCTAAGTATTTAGAAGAAAACAGTTCTAAAATAGAAGCACTTAGCCAAAAGTTATACGTAATTAAATTTAATCATTGCAAAAGTCGATTTTTCAAAAATTTTCCCAAAAAAAGTATCTACATTCTTTTACAATTATGAAAAACCTTTGTTTGTCTGAAAAGCAACTTCATAACAGACCTTATTAAGCCAAAATTATTTCAAAATTTGAATTTTTACGAGAACCAGAACCTATCGAATAGGACTTATTTTTAATAGAAATACTAATTTTTAGCCATAGATACCCGAAACGCACCACTGGTGTTAAATGAAGAAAACCTGGTTTTCATAGCCTGATGTGTTGTGAATAATTCAATAAAGGGAATTTTTCGCTCGCCGTTTAACAGGTCAAATACAGTAAATAAAAATAAAAAAATCAACATTTTTGGGCATTTTTCAAATGTTTTGCCACTTATGGGACTTCTAGTAAAATCTCTACTTTTTCCACTAGTTTAGCACTTACTACCTAAATTACTAAAGTTTATAATTACTAGAGTTTGCAAAATTCCTTTAAAACATGTTTCAAATCAAAAATGTTGTACGATTTTTTCACTATTACATTTTTACGAAAACTCAATTGAAACCATTCCTCCCACTTTTTTTTCAAAATAATCCTCCATGAATTGTACACTTCTTAACTATTTTATACATTTCTGGAAAGTAGACACAATTTCCAACTCACTGATATACAACATGTGAACCTTATATTTTCCACATGTAAAATTGTTGAACACAAATTTAGTACTTCGCAGTGAAATTGATATTTTCTGCTAAAAGAGGTAGTAGATGGAAACATAACCCAGTAATATGTTATTTTCCAATAAGAAAACACAACATCAAGGGTAGTTTCACTCTTTACCACAGACCAGTTTAAATAACTTTGATCTCCAACTAATATGCAAATGGGGATGTAATGGCTTATCATTGCTTTCAGAATACAAACAAATTAACGCAAGTCAAACACATTCTGAATAAAAAATTGCATTTGTGGCATCATTGGTTCCATTATGAATTCGCAAACTGACTGACAGTGATTTCCCATTAGCTAGTCATGAAGATGTTTGGAACAATTCAACTCCCAGACAAAAGAGTAGATATAGTTCATAATATTAAACCGCAAATTGAATGTATGGAGCAAATTTCAACAGAAATGGAAAATTATTGCATTAATTCTTCTTTTGATATGAAATTAGCTATGATCGGCGGAAAAGTAAGCAACGCTAAACAGGAACTTCATCCCATTAAAATTGTTCAACATGTGGGGGAAAACTCAAAATTTTCAGATATATCTAAGAAGAGAGTAAAAAACGAGGAAGCGCCCACATTCGAAACATATTCTTTACACGCTCGTGCACGATTTCTGTAACATTTTCTACATCTAGTACACGATTTGAAGTATAGGAATATTCCAGAAAAATTAAATAAATCAATTAAAAACAATATAGAATTGATCAAAATGAGACCTAACGAGAAAAGACGAATTAAAGAAGAATTTTAAAAACAAATCGGATTAAATATTGACAATCCACTCGTAGGGTATGAGAGTACAAACGATGGGAATACAGCTAGCCGATTTTTTCAAAACTTTGAAACAACCTCAAGAATAACCGGAATCGATATGGAATTGCTAAAACGCAAACGTAAAAACATTCAAGAAAAATCAAAGAAATTATACCAACAGTGCGTAAATTATTATGTCATGGAAAAATAATCATTGAAAATAATATTCTTTTCTTAGGAATTGTCGAAGAATCCCAAGAATCGTGAAATCGAGACTTCAAGAATATTCAGCAGTTTAGCTCCATAAAGTTTCCTGGACAGTCTTAAAATAAAGAAATTTTCAATAATTGTATCTTACTATCTATGAGAAAACGTTGGAGTTGATACGAAAATTTGGCATTTGAAAATAGTAACGAACTTAAGGATTTGCTGTACCTTTTAGATATGGAATACTACGAATCAGATTATTTAACCACATTAAAATAATTATTTTTAAATTTAAAAATACAAATAAGAATATGTCTTATTTGAAAATAAAATTTTAATTATTTAATTATTAATTTCACTGCGAGGTGCTAAATTTGTGTTGAACAATTTTAAAAGTGAAAAATATAAGGTACACATCCTGTATATCACTGTGTTGAAAATTGCGTCTACTTTTCAGGAATGTGTACAAATTTTAAGAATTGTGAAGTTCGTGTGATGCTGAAAATAATCCCATAAAATTTATAATTATAAATATTTTTTTAATGAAATTTTGCATTTATAAAGAAATTTAGTTAGATAGTGTTGCATTCCTCTGCTGTATTTGCCTGATTAAACGTCGGGCGAAAAATTTCCTTTGCTAAATTATTCAAAACACATCATGCTTTAAAAACCAGGGTTCCTTTTTTGATGCGAGTGATGCGTTTTGGGAATCCATGGCTAAAACCTGATATTTCTATTGAAAATAAGTCTCATTCGGTAGCTTCTGGTTCTCGTAAAAATAAAAATTTAAAAAAAAATGTACTTTAAAATGTCCGTTATGAAATCACTTTTCAGATAAACATAAATATATTATATTACTTTTCTTAACAATTTTTTTTATAATTGTATAATAAAAGATTGTACATACTGAAGAAAGTATTCGCTTTTCCTTTTATGATGGCGCGGTATCAAAGTCAAGAAATTTTGACTCTTTAAATCGATGCCGAGAAATATACTTTTGAGGGTGAGGGAAGTAAAAGAGTTTCGATTCGAGTTCAAAAACTTACATAGTTTTATTGAATATTCTCAGTAGCGGCTTAACACGCGATGTTGTCGTGAAGATGATTCAAGGAAAAAAGAGGACTGGGTCAAGTTGTTAGCAACCACGAAGACTGTCGTCTCTTTGTTTTAGAAAAAATGACAATTTAACTTCGAAATAACTATTTAGAATGGTTGCAAGCTAGTTAAGTGATTTAACTGTTATACACTTGTACAAGTAAATACATAAAATTCAATAAAATCATTTCCGTTATACAAATTTAAATTAGAAATTCATTCGCTCAAAAATATAAACAGATATAAAAAGAAATATATGTACATATTAATTCGATGAATAACGACAACTGCGTTAAACATTCTGGGCCGCTTGGGCTATTAGGCCTATTAATTATATGTCATTAAGACGTTCTAACACTCTTAGGGCAATTTTCAACATTTTCCTCGTTTTAGTCGATGAATTAGTATCTAGCTTATTGTTCTTTCTCTCTTCCACTCGCCTATTTATAGACTGCTTTCTCCGCCCCCGCTGTTGTCGTGCATCCTATTTCCACCATTTGCTCCTGTCCACAGATGAATCGACAGGTGAAGTAACGTGTGGTGTTCATCGCCACAGCGTTGACAAATACCTACAGAGATGCAATCTCTTGTTTTGTGAGATCGAGCTAGGCAATTTGTGCAATATCCAAAACTTCGAACAGACCGTCGCCGCGCTTCAGTCGTTATGACAAGAAATTTTCTACAATAGCGTAAGGAATGGAAACTTTCGCACTCTTGGCATTTATTAATATTTGGATCCTTAGAAGCCTTGTGAAAAAAGTAAAATTAGTATAGCTTGGCAATACGGAATATTAATCTGCAATTGTTTTCCGATGGAATAGGTTAGAGGGAAATGTTGATTGATTTAATGATAAGCTTTAGGTTGTGTATTCGAAATAAAATTCTTGTGGCTGTTTGATTGACGGGAAAAAACAAATATTGGCTATAGGTCTAGTTATAATACCGTCTTCGGTACGTATTTTCGCTACTCGGACAAGTCCATCGTCACCTTCGTAGACATCGCGGATCCGCCCAAGTCTCCATTCGCACGGAGGAAGAAGATCGTCTTTAATAATCACCATTTACCCAACTTGCACGTTGTCATTTCGTTGTTGCCATTTATATCTTCTTTGGAGTTCTTTTAAATATTCGTCTTTCCATCGACGAGCGAGCATGTGTTGGATTAATTTGAGTTTTCCCCATCTGTCTATTAATGTTAAATTGTCCGATACAACTTCGGGAATGGCGACCAAAGGAGCCCCGCGTAAAAAATGTCCGGGTGTTAAAGCGAGTAGCTCGTGGGAATCATCTGTCATGGAGGATAAAAACCGGGAGTTCAAAACAGCTTCTATACGCACTATAAATTCTTCAAAAGTACATTTGAAGTTTTGAGCTATCTTTTTAAAATGCATCTTAAAGGACTTAACCCCAGCTTCCCACAACCCCCCCATATGTAGCGCATTTAGGGGTATAAACGACCATTGAAACCCATGTGAAGCATATTTGGATCCAATGTCTTCGAACACGACTTTAAGAAATTCAGAGAATTCTTATCTAATAGTGCGTTCCGCACCAACGAAATTTGTTCCATTATCTGGCATAAATTTTCGTGGAAGCCCATGACGTCCAGTGAACCGAGTAAAGGCAGCACGAAACGATTCTGCTGTTAAACTAGAGCACAATTCCAAATGTATAGCTATCGTGCTAAAGCAAACAAAGACACATACGTAACCTTTGTGATATCCAGATTGCCGAACTGTAGATGTTTTAAATAAGAAGGGACCAGCAAAATCCAAACCCGTGATTGAAAATTGAAGTGAAAATGTGCTTCGATCTTGTGGAAGTGCTGCCACGAACTGCGGTTGCACAATACACGTTTTGCAGCCCTGAATACATTTTTTATTGCTAAACGTAATCTTGCTATGTAGTATTCTTCTCGAATAGTTCGTAACATCAAATTGTGTTCAGCGCGCATCAAAGACTTGTGTGTAAATGAGACAAATAATTCACAATATCTGGATTTGACATGGATTATTATGGGACAGCGTTTATTAAAGATAAGATCTTAGTTTACTATTCTTCCGCTAGATCTCATAACGCCTCTTTTGTTCAGAAATGGATTCAGAAGGAAGAGGTTGCTTTTTGTGCTGAAGGGTAATGATTTAAGATGATTATATTCTCGGGGATAGTATCTTTTCTGTATCAATGCGATGAATCGGTGTTTAGTGTTCACAAATTCCGCGGTTGAGATAATTGGAGAGTTTAAAGTTTGTGGATGTTTAGATACTCTTGAAATAAACCTGAAGGCGTAAGCCATAACTCTTATGGTTCTGTCCCTGAAGAAAATCTATTAAGCACATCATCATTATCTTCGAATATGTGAAATACTTCAACTTTTCTAAATTCAGGGAGATCAACACTCGCAATTGGGGTTTTGGCCAATCTTCTGGACGATTCATAACCCAATTTGGACCATACTACCATAAGGAATTGTTATTGAGATCTTCGGGACTGCAACCTCTGGAGCCGAGGTCTGCTGGGTTGTCGTCAGATCCAACGTGCCGCCATGCGTTATTCCCTATGTTTCGTATAATTTCGGCAGTACGATTCGCGACATATGTTTTCCACGTTGATAGGGGATTTCTCAGCCATCCGAGTGCTGTGGATGAATCACACCAGAGGTACAGCTCATAGTTTGTGACCAGTGGGGGAAGTATTTTCTTGATTAATCTAGAAAGCAAAACAGATGCACAGAGTTCAAGACGTGGAAGACTTACAGATTTTATAGGGGCAACTTTAGTTTTAGCGGCAAGAATATGAGAATATGAAGAGCCTTTATCTTGTATTCTCATGTAAATTACTGCACAGTAAGCCTTTTCAGATGCGTCGCAAAAAGCATGTATTTGAACTGAACAATGAGGTGCAAAGTGAACCCAGCGTGGAATTCTAATTTTAGATAGATCTGCTAGGATCGTTACAAACCTATTCCATTTCGATAAGGTATTTGAATCAACATATTCGTCCCATTTGAATCCTTCAATCTTAAGCTGTTGGAGGAATATCTTTCCTTGGACTATGATGGGAGAAAGCCATCCCGCAGGATCGAAAAGTTTAGAGATAATATACAATATTTTTCTTTTAGTAATTGTATGAGAAACAGTCGGTTAAAGCATTCCTTTGCATGCCGAGAATCTTCGTGTCGCTGTTTTCATAAAATTTTAAAAATTCGGAGTCTAAGATGTGATCTTCGGAAATCGACTTCAAAATATCGGTACAGTTTGAAGTAATTTTCTTCAACGGAAATCCAGCCGACTGCAGCATTGCCATAAGCTGCTTCAGAGCTTCAATGCAAGATAATACGTCGTTGCTTCCGGATAAAACATGATCCACGTACGTCTCGGCAAGTATGATTTGGGAACCCCTTGGATATTTATCTATGGAATCTTGGGCTAGTTTATGAGAGTTATAATTGCTAAGTATGGCACACAATTTACCCAAAATCTTAATGTTTTCAATGCAAACTCCTTAATTGGGCTGCATTTGTCAGGACGAAGAAGGATTCGTTGGCAATTGATATCTTCATTATGAACCATTATCTGGTGGTACATTTTTTCAATATCGGCGCTGAAACCATATTTATGAAGATGCCGTTTTAATATCAGCGTGTTGAGATCCATTTGCAGTGTTGGGCCGACATGGAGTAAATCGTTAGGAGAATTACCAGAGCGTGTTTTTTTTCGAGACATTAAATACTACTCGAAGTTTGGTACTATAGCTTTCTGGTTTCAGTATCGGATGATGCGGTAAATAGGACGAGTTGTATGAACTTCCTGTATAAATTTCCCTAGAATCGGTTAGCTGCATGTGATTCAATGGCTCATACTCTCGCAACACCTCTCGATATGCTTTTTCTATATCTGGTGCTCCATACGCAAATATTGTACTAAAGCTTGGGATCTAGATGGTCCCAGTTGTAAATCTTGTGTACAGCAAGTTTTAAATTTCAACTTGACAACATATCGGCCATCTGCATTGCGATAAGTTGTTTTCTCGTATAGAGATTCTTAATATTGGTCCTCGGGAGAGGTTTGGGGATGAAAAGGAATTTATTCCTGTTCCCAAAATTGCCGCAGCTGTCTGCCAATCGGATCTTCGGAAACTTCAAATGCTTGGATGGAAAATGATGATGTAATGGGAGGAGTCACCGGACCACTTATGATCCATCCAAAAATGGTGGTTTGTGCAATAAGCGAATCGCAAACTTTGTGGACGCCGTTAGGCAAAATACGAGGCATTACGTTGCTTCCTATTAACAAATCAAAATGGCCGGGAGAATAAAATTCTGGATCGGCTAAATGTAGTTTTTCAAGTTCTTGTAGAGAAAAATCCATTTTTGAAACTTTGAAAACAGAAAAACTTTGCTGTAGTCGGGTTATTTTCGGAACCACAATAGCCTGTATTTTAATGTATTGATCGTGTTTCCTCGAGAACAATGTAAGTTCACATATGAAATTAGTATTAGCGATAATGTGACCTTTAATTCCCTGAATGTGGAAGCCTTTTGTCTCTGTAGGAATCATTAGGCGCTGTTGGATACTTTTGAAATAAATGTTTTTTCCGAACCTTGGTCGAGAAATGCCCGGGTCGTAAATAGGTCCCCCATATGAGAAATACGTATTACTGCCGTTGGAAGCAATGTGTTTTCACGAGATGAGTAATTTTCATGGAAAGAAAAATGGGACTATGTTTGAGCCTGTGGATTGTACATGGCTTGTGCAGAGCTAGAGCTGCAGATTCGAGCTGCTCACTTTGTTCGATTGGTTAATTTTCCGGGGAGAATAAGAGTCGAAGAAATTTAAGAGCAAGTGGTGGTCGCTTTTGCAATGAGTGCAAACGTTTTTACTTTTACAGTCTTTCTTATAATGGTTGTATGAGAGACAATTTAAGCAAATTTGATTTTTCGAAGCAAATTCATATCGTAATTTAGGATTCAGACTTTTAAATTCTGAACAGTTTTTGCGAGGGTGATTCATACTACAAAATTTACATGGGTTATCTGTAGCGGGGATTTCAGTGTTAAAAGAATTTGCGTCCACAGCAACTTTCTTTTTCTGGCCAAATTTTGTTCCATGAATACTGTCGAGACGCTCCACTACTTCATACCGATTGGATAAAAAGTTGTCCATTGCGGTCCATGTTGATAAATCTCGATGCGATTTCAATGATTGTTCCCACAGTGAAAGTGTTTCGTGAGGAAGCTTCGTCGAACACAAATATACTAATTTGCGATCCCAATCAGAAATACTAACATTTTGTGCTTTCAATACTGCTAAACAGTATTGATTGTGCTCTGGATTTCTTGAAGACCTACGCTACTTTCCGCCGTAATAGTCTTTAAATTGAGTAATATTTGCAACTGATTGTAAAGGAGAACTCTTTTGTTCTCGTACCGAGATTTTAAAGCTTCCTATGTCAATGAGAATTTTTCTCCGCATAATTTATACTTTTTCACTATTCCTCAGCTTGGCCTCTGACCTTCAAGCGCAAGTGATACAATCTTTGTACATCGGACAATTTGTGATGTTCAACGTAAACAGCTGTGAACATATCTCGAAAGGAAGGCCTTTCTTCATAGTCTCGATAAAATATTTCTGTATTACACGGGGGAACTTGTATAGAGCCGAACGTATTTTCTGGGCTTTGGAGAGATGTCAATGTCTCTCGAGAAATGCTATGAACTGGTGAATTAAGCGATTTTTGTGCATCAAGAATTTTAGATTTGATTGTGTGGCATAATTTGGTACACGACGAAAATTTTCCTCTTGCAGATTGCTTCAAATTCATTGTTATGTCTTCGTGCTTGTTAAAACTCAGTCTTTTGTAAGAGGCCTGAACGTTAGACCATCTTGATAATCGATGGTCTAACGTTCAGTCCTCGGTGGGCTGTTCGTCAAGGGTAGTGTCACAATCGTGGCCGAAAGTGATGAAGTCATCTGATTCAAATAAGAATTCATCACCTATTCTGATACCAATATGTATGTTTTAATAATTACAACATAGTCTTATTTTCTCCTTGTAATTTAATGAAGTGTATATTGTAAAAAAGAAGTTGTAGTAGGGAATTATGTGGATTATAGAGTTTCGGATGTGAAGTACAAAATTGTATGAAATAACGTCGATAATTTCATCTATTAAGACTGCTATAAAGATATCATTTAAATGAAACGAAAATGTTGGGGGTGTTCAGATAATATTAGGCATTACTTGTAAGACTGTAAATCACTCATTTGCATGGCAAAATAAATCTGCTCTTGAGATTGATATGGTGGAATTATAATAAGAAATCCAAAGAAAGTTCGTTATTATAAATTAACGCATTTATGTTATTGACGTTAGAATGATAAACAAACTTTCCAATTATTTCAGGTCTAGGGGTAAACCGCGACATAAAAATGTAAAATGAAACATTAACTGAGATGAACTTTCAACTATTGACTAAACCTCTCGTTATGTGTTTAAATTAATCATTTATATACAAAAACAACCGCTGTGTTTTTCGATTCCAAACTTTATCACAAATTAGAGATGCATAATATGCATCATTAGTGCACATATTATGCAAGTGATCAAATGTAGCATCACTAGTATACAAAGTATATTTATTGTTTCTTTACGCAAACAAAAACACTACATTTTGATATTTCCTTTTTCTCTCTTCTTCGCATAAAATGTAATTGGCATAGGCAGTGAAATAAATGATGAGAGGGGTAAAGACGAGTTTGTCAAATGTTAATAAAGGGTGTCCCAACTAGAACGCAAGATTTAAATTTGGCGCCATTCGAAGTGTCATTGTTTGACATTTGAACAATTGTTGTTGTTTGCTAGTAGAAGGTACGAGATTAGTAACAATGGGGAGCTACACGAATGGACAACGCATTCTCATTGTGAAATTTTTTTGTCAAAATGGTAAAAGTTTTGCGGCTACAGTTCGCAAATTGCGATCAATTTGGGGTCACAATAATGCTCCAAAAGAGTCAACTGTAAAGAGATTA
>JAHXMU010000599.1:137057-160921 GCA_019455685.1 Philornis downsi | reverse complement strand
GAATGGAAGGCATTTCAAGGATTGAATTTCGCATTTGGGTAACTAATCGTATTATCACGAGATAATATCCATCTACCAATAGTCAAAGAAGAATGTGGCAGAATACTATTCACAAATCAACATGCCATCTTGGAGCTGCATCATTGTAGGCATGCCAAACATTCTATTTTCAAAATATCATTCCAGCAATTTGAATTTTTGTCGAGATGACAGCGGCAAATTTACCATAAAAAATTGTATGAGAAATTTGCCACTTTAGTCGTGCCAGCAATGTTAGCTCGGAGGGAACGTTTTTAGTATGATAACGTTAGGCTATGTGAGTTCAAATCCCGGTAAAATACAAAAAATTAGCGATTCGGTAACTAGTTCCTTAGCGCTCTTATTACTACCAATTTTTTTAATTTTTCCATATAAATCCTGGAAATTATAAGCTTTTAAGCTACACTTATTTCTTATAGAAATATAGGAAAATGTTAATACAAATTTCAAATAATAAAATCAAACGAGCTCGATCAAACGATTAGCCTGATTGAGACTTGATTTCAAATTCTAGCTGGAAGCACAAAAGTACATATATTTCTTAGCATACTATGCGAGTACAAAAATGGATTTGTTAATAAGTGCATATTTTAAATTTGTCATTCCGTTTTTAACAACTAGAAACATTTTTCTGAGGCATTATAAATGCATACTCTTGATCGTCGTAAAAATTGATCATGTCCACCTATCTGTCCATCTGTCTGTGGGTCTGTTACAAATACGATAAAGGTAGAACCTCCTTTTGATATAGGAGGCTAAAATTCTGCTTAGTAATATCCCATAATAATAGGCAAGCTAAACAGGAAATTGAATAAAATTGTCCCGGCAGGAAAAAACTTGCCCATACAAGCACACTCCCATTTTCAAGATTTTTTCCAAAAATGTTATAATTCCTTCGTCAATTAAAAGAAATCTGCGGTGGTAGTATACAGAAAATGAAAGACATCAAGCCAAGCAATATGATTTCTAAGGAGTAACCTTTATTGTGGGCGTGGTTGCTGAGATGCTGTGAAAATTTGTAATAATGTTATCACTGTTACAACGAGCAAAGTCGATTTATTGTGGATAAAAAGGAAAGTTTCTGACTGCCTCTGAGTCCGCATATTGTATTCTATAGGTACTACGTGGATGGCATGTGTTACTATGGAGGTGGGAGAAAGTCGATTCAGTAAAAAGAAAAACTCTTGCCCATACAAGGTTCAACCACACCTTTGTGACTTTCCGTTTTTTTCCAGTGGATATGTAACATATTCATTAGGTCAAACCACGTATGGTGGCAGTTGATTGATACGGAAATGTGCCATCCCATCCGATATAAAATATGTTTTAATATACTTTTATGCTTATTGAAAGATACCTCAAATATGAACGACAAAATATGAGCGATAGGAGGGCAAGCCTACTTATCTAAGGAATGAAAAGAAACAGGATTATAAAGGGTAATTCATTTTCGATTTCAAGTAAAGTTAAATAAAACACACATAAAGGTATGATTTCGATTAAACTTTTATTTCATTATAATGCCTTCCCAGTATGTACGAAATACAAAGTCATTTAAATGACCGCCTATTGATTGGTTGCAGCAGTGGATCCTTTTGAGCTAGTTTTCGAAAGAATACGGTCTAATGAAACCTCTAGACCAATATGCGCACCAAACAACCTCTTTTTCCGGATGCAATGGCTTTTCCACAATCACTTCTGGGTTCTCCGAGCCCTATGTGCGAAAATTTTGATTGTTGACCACTAAATGGATAAAAAACTGTAACTATAGTTGACTGAAACCGTTGTCACCATACTAAACCATAACTACAAAATGTATGAGTACGTCCGTATTTCTTTTGTTAAGAACGTTTGCACGGGAATAGTTTTTTCTTAGCGTTTCATGATCTTGCGGCAATAGTTGGTCCTTGATAATTCTAATTAATTTCTGACATAACCTAGCTTTTGAAATGAAGAAAATCATGCTTGTATAATTGCATTACTACAGAGCCTAAAGCAAAAGATCAGGACATATACACGAGAGATCTTCCGATTAAATTCAGATAAATAAAGAGACCATAGCACGTAGAAACAATAAAACCAAGGCTGTTCGATCCATTTCTTTAGTTTGGATCATGGGTCAAGCCAAAGTATATGTGTAAAATTTCTTCGAAATCCATTTACAATTAGGACTGCTAGGAAAAATACAGGATAAATAAGTTTGATGGGCTACTGAAACGGTTCACATTCAAGGGTTCATTAACAGTATATCAAATTTTTCGCAGAATACTTTTGGATCACTGCAGCCATTGGTTCAAGTTTCGTGTTTTTTTGCGGTTTTCGGCAAGAAAAAGGCATATGAGAGTATTTTTTCTAAGAAATTTATAATTCATAAGGTTTTCAGGATGTCACAACTAAATATTCAAATACAATTTCCTACCACGTTCTTGCCATAATAAATTATTTTAGCCCAATGTGAATCATTTTCAAATTTTTAGAGAAATAGCCTAGAAATCTAAACTTTTCCTGCAGCGCCGAGGAAAAAGTCTTCATACCAGCAAATAAAATGGAAAATTTGCAATTTGTTAAAAAAAATGACTTTTCTGATATGCATTGGTCTTATAACAATTTAAAAAGAAATAGTATAACACTAAAAATCACTGATATTAAAAAAATTTATACCCACAATGCCAACATAATTACATTCCTTTTTTTTTTGGGAAAAAATCTCTCTACTTTATTTATCAACGAAGCGATATGTTACAAAATTACATAAATACTAATGATAAAAATGAGTAAAGTTTGTTTAATTTTGTAGAAAAAAGCAAATTTAAACGTTTTCTATTTTGCTCATTAATTTAGAGTAAATTTCGGTTTTGGTCACGTATAAATATTACACAAATTTTATTGCATTCTTTAAAGTGTTCTATAAAACTACTGAAATATTTGACGACGATTGTTTTGAAATGTAAAAATAATTATCATTTATGTTATTGGCTACTAATTGAGAAATAACTATCAGTTTATCGGTTAATTCTTTCAACGGATACATGTAGACATTTCCCTTTTGCCTGCTCCCGGAGGAAAATTGTATCTACCAGGAGGAAGCATTTGGAGTACCAAATACCTTTTGACTTAACGAGTTTCATGACATTTTGAGTCGATTGAGCGAAGTCTGTCAGGCTGGCTGGTAGACACGATAACTGTTGTAAATCTTTCAAATACTTCCTAATACTTGCTACAGCCCTGTATTTTGTCCGATCGTAACCGGGACCGGTAAATGAACTATATTGACTCACCCTTTGTAGTATCGATTTTCCAAAATTCAATTTTAACTCCCACCTCGTTGGTCGTTACATTTTTGTCCATTGTATTGCATTGAATGCGCTGTAAAATTTGAAAAAAAAAATTGACGATAAACCATGGCGTTCTGGCACTTCCAATACAAATGACCTGTATAAATCGCAAATTTTTAGTTTCACATTCTTCAACAAGTTATATGGAACATGGTCAAATTTGACACGCATCATACATTTCAAAAGACCGATTTAACATATATATTCTTAGGTTTACATTTTTTACTTCGTTACGCTAAAGGTATTTAAATTTGGTAAACGTTAAGCTTTTTCCAAAGTAGAGACCGATAATGAGAATGGATGGCCTTGCCATATCGGCTCTACTTAGTAGAATGAAATAACAAAGATCTTTGTTCATTGCATTGATTTCTGACATTCGGTTGAGAGCGACCAAGTAACCACGGCCCTTCGGATAACTCTTATACGAATAACCGAGTAAGCCCAGATATTCTTACATCTTCTAAGAAGTTGTACTAAATGCAGTCAAATGTGGTACACGTCTTAGGCTCGATAAAATAGTTCTGAGAATGTACATGAACCGCATTGACGCATCCCTTCTAGTATCTCCTTGTCGAAATTTGAAATTTGGAAATATCTGCGGGATAATCACTTCCTCTCTTATTCTTCCCACACAAAATACTGATTTAACCCACATATTCCCAGGTTCATATTTGCATTTAGTTAAATTAAATTCAGTGTAATTTATCACGCATCAGACCATTAGTAAATGTGGTTCCACGAATGAAAATGGATTGCAGTTTGCTAAATGTCTGATGCGTGCAAAATTGTGCTGAATCTGGTCGTCCGGTTGATATTTTCAATTTCAAAAATTTAAGCTGGTGCAGTCTACCTTTTAGATTGATAAATCGGTCAATTTGCGGGAGATTCCAGAAGGAGTATGGCGTTTGTAGTTTAGCAAACGCTTAACAAGTGCCATTTCTGGTTGAATTTAATGTAACTGGATGAAAGGCATGAACATAAGAATAAATTAATTAAATCGGTCATTTGTATGAGAAATGCCATAGAAATCTTGCCAAGCACTATCAAAAAACACAATGGAAAAAAATTAGGTTGCTGTTATGCACCAATAGAAAATATTAATGCCGATCAAAATGTATACTAATTGCTTTTAAATAGCGATTTAAAAGCGGAAATAATCAAGTGCGGTCCTATTAAAACATGAACTAATTGTTTTCAAATAAGGTCATAAAAAATTAAATGTTCGAAACGTCCATTTTCGAGCGCTATATTTAATTACCGGCTGGAACAGTTTTCTTATTTTCTAACACGCGTACAAGAAAGACAATTTTAAACAGAATTTAGCTTCCTAACTCTGTCTGTTTAAACGCGTCTAATCACGCGTGAAGATAATTGACAGCTTACTTACATAAAACATAAATTGGATTTCTTCCTACTGATTTGAAATGTCCAAACAAAGTCTGTGTCAGCATCAACCCCGACTAACATGAAACTCCAAAATTGATTTTAGGAGCATTAGTTAGTTAATGAATGCATTTGGAACAAATTAAGTAATATGTCAGCCGTCCCAGTTAAATACGCCCAGTGAAGGCTGAGCCTTTTTAGGTATTCGAATCGGTTAGAGATGCTTTTAATTCGGCTCGTTTCAGGTACGTTTTATAGCAAATTTTTCGAAATAAATGACTTTCACATGGACTACACGTGACATCAAAAATTAAATATGAAATGTGTAATTGCAGTATAAGTAGTAGTATAAGTGGTTAGGACTCACTAATGATGCAAAAACTTTATTATTTAAAAAACAAACGAACGTAAAAAAAGATCTTGCAAAGGAACAGTAGAAAAAAAAAATTAGAATGTAAACAAAGGAAAAAAAGTTTTCAAAGAATATTACAATTTATTACAGGATTAATTAATTATTATAAAATTCAAGGTACGAGACGAATCATAAGAAGTAATAACAAGAGATGTGTATGGTGCACGCAGATCTTGCACCTCTTCACATAATTAATAATAGTAATTCTTCGAAATATCAGATTCTTTAAAAAAGAGAAAAATGAATTTTAAAAAAATATCAAAAAAATATAGTGACAATTTAAAGATGTGGATTAATAATTAAATAAATTGGTATTCGTTTCAAGAAACTGCTGCTCGACTTGTGTAACGTTTGTAATATTTAAAAAGAAAAAACAAAGAAAATGTAACACTCTAAGAGCAGAAAGCAAACGAGGAAGCAGTTTTTGCTTATGGCAGTAAGAAACGTGACGACCAATTATCATTGAACGATGGAGCAGTTAAACTATTTTCGTGTGACTTGCAACAGTCTCACATTGTGCACACTGTTTTATTACAAGCAGGCGTTGAGGTTTTTAATTTTATTAGGCAAAATAGAGTGACAAACAGCGCTCGTTGTTTTGTTTAAAATGCGACGAATGGAAATATTAATGGGCTCTATATTTATATCTTACGATGCTACCGGAAACTGATAACATTATTTTTTACAGTGACTTACATTGCGTTTCACTTGAATAGCACACCCACTTTTCTAATTGTTATTTGCTTATATATCAATATTCTTATAACTTTGTTGAATTTATTGTTGTTGTTTTTTTTTCGTCTTCATATTTACTCTATGAGAGATTAAAGTATGCCGCTATTATTTTTTGCTGTTTTCATCTGATTTTGCTAAAAAAAACTATCTCATTTTTTGTTTCACTTGAATAGCATATTGGAGTTTCAGTTTTATGTACAAGTGAACAGGTCGACAACGAGTTAAGAAAACATTTTTTAAAACTTTTTCAAATAAATTGATTTAAGTTACCATAACAATGGGCCGCGCTAAAGCCTTAACAAACAATGAACAAATCTAAATATTAAACCTGTAGAGATTTTGGCCGCCCTGTAACTAAAATATCAACAAATCGCAAAAAGCAGAAAAGTTGTGTATAATTTTATTAATAATTAGTCAAACTATTGCAAAAATATGAAAGGTAGTGTAAATAGTATGTTCTCCGCTGCAGATAAGCGGAGTATTTTTTCGAGAAGCTTCGGATTTTTATGATTCTGTGGACAAGATTAAGGCTAAAGTAGGTGTCCAATCAAGCAAAACTACTATACGGCATGTTATATCGAGATCGCAACACCTCAAAGGACTTAATTAAAAACAAGAAACACCAATAAACTAAAGAAATGCTTTTGATATTTTGCCGAACTAACATGGCATGGAACAAAGAGTGGCAACACGTGGTATTTAGCGATCAAAAGAAGTTTAATTTGGAGGGCCCTGATGGTTACAATTATTATTTTCATGATTTCAAGAAGGACACTCATCATCTGTAGTTGGCACAGTCGAGTCGGCGGAGTTATGGTGTGGGGACCTATATTGTATAATAGCAGGGTGTTCTGAAAAAGGCATTTCCAATATTGGAATATATTTTTGATCCATTGCCGTGGACTTTCCAACACGACAATGCCCCAATACACTCTGCTCGTTTGTCCAAATCGTGGATCGAGTCCAAAAATGTTACCCTGTTGAACTATCTCAATACTCTGCGGGCCTTAATATAATAGAAAATGTTAGGGTATGGCTGCCCAGGAAAGTTTACGAGCTTGGAAAACAGTTTTCAACTAAAGCCTAATTTATTGAGGTCATTCAATCAGCGTGGACTTCAATTCAATGCCAAATAGGATGTATGAGATTATTCTGAGCAAGACAGACTCAACCCATTACTAAAACCTATAATTTTGTTTTAAATTTCACTAGAAAAACAACAAAATATTAGAAATATTTAAAAACATTTAATGTATATGTTATTTTAGTAAAACAAAATTTTGCTTCTGTTTTTTTGTATCTTTATTTTTTTAGTTGTATTTTAAAAAATGTTTAATAGATCGAAATAATTTGTACCTTCTATTAAAGGCTATTAATAGTACAAACTAAAAAGTCTCCATTATTTTAATTTTCTACAAAGATATGGAGGAGAGAATCTGAATGTGTAGGTTGTGCTTTTCGAGTGAAACGCAGAGTATGTCCAGGACAAAATCGGAATAGTTATATTTGTGTCATATTTGAACATTTTGTAGAATAGCACCCCAACATTGATTACAAGTTCCTTATTGTTGGACACAAACTTCTCGAACAGCTACAAGGCTCTGCCACTTCATATTGGCAAAAAGTGTCGTACATTGATCTCGAACTTAAACAATATGTACTCGTATTCTTTACTCTTAACGCTGTCCTGAAAAATCGATATACAGTGTAAAACAAACATTTTGCAGTTATCTTCTAGTTATTTTTATCCATTTATTTTTAGTTATCCATTTGTTTTTCTACAACATTTTCGCCTTTTTCAATTAATTTGCACTATTAGATAAACAATTTGGAAGATACTGTGTGGAGTTTTCGTTGTGAAATCCCGTATACTATTTTGTGTTGGTTTTCAACACTGAAATCGGAACAACTTCTTTTTTACATGGGGCGAACGAGAGTAGATGCAGTTAAGCGGTAGTTTTTCCCAAATTTTACCACGCAGTACCAATCGATACCATGATCAAAAGTCGTGGTTGTTGCAGTCTACAATTTAGGATTTACAGAGGCAGAATTAAATTTCAGAAAATTGTTCAGTTTGCATAGGAGGTGCAAGAGGGGTGCTGAAATGCGGCTTTTTTTCATTTCCAATCCATACTTTAGCAAACATTTAACATGTGCCAAATTTTACTGATATAGACCTGAAATATTTATTTAAGAGCACGTGGATTAAATCGGTCATTTGTGTGGAAGGCATCAGAAGAAAACAATATCTGAACTAAAAATGTACGTCGTTGCTGCTTCAGTAGAAAAACTGAATTTCGGACAATCAGTCAATTTCCCAAAATAATAAACTGTGGCAAGTTTGAAGAATATTCATTCAAATTTGCTGCAATTATTTTCTCTACAAGAAAGCTAGCCTGCATCATGAAACAATTTTTACCATAAGATGTCTTGTACTTTAGAAGCTTCCTTTAAACTGTGACGCCCACTTTGACCGTAGGATTTATTTCGACAAGTACCTTAATTCCTTTAACTGTGAAACCCGCATAAAGGCTGGGCTTCTTCTGAATTTCATTTTAAATCTCCTTTGTTTCAAACACTGGAGTTCAAATTACTTTCGATTGTACACATTTCAAATATGCAAACATACTATTCATTAACTTCCAAGAAAAATATTAACAATAACGTTGTCTGCTTGGAGCAAACGAACACAAAAAAAAACAATCACAACATAACTTTTGTTTATCAGGCAATTGAGATGGAAAAGATGGTTATGATGGCTTGTCATAGAAATAGATCTGTTATGAAGTTTGGGTAAAAGACAGCCGATTGTTCAAACGTTTTTAAGCCTTAAGCGCACTATCGCCCATTTTTACGGGAAACGTGTCATTTTAGCATCACTTCGCCCCAACTGAATTGTGCTGCTGCGAAAGCATAGACGTTATGGTAGTGTCTATTTCTCAATGTTATTACGAACTGATGTTTATAAGATTGAATCATTTCCACTGAAACTTAATTTACACAGACATCAATGTATTGTTCAGCTGAAATGACCAAACTTTTCCTTTTACTATCAAATTCATTGAGCTTTTACTCGTATACCAACAACTTCTTTCAGTTGAAAAAAACTTGAATAATTTTATTTTTATTACAATTTATTTTTCAAATTTCAGTTCAAATGATTCGAATTTCAGATGATGTGTTCATTGTTTGACAACGGTTAATAGTTAGACCATTATATAGATATTATTCGCCTTCATCTTCTTAGGTGGCGACCAGAATAGACGTCTTAATCTGTTATACACCGCACGTATGATATAATTTACAAGTGCTCCGGCCATCTGCGCAAAAGCTTAGTATTTCCAGTGGGGTTTTGGTCGCCGTCTTCTACATCATCGAGTTCGTTGTCGAAAACTTTTCATGCTAGAGCACTTGAGTCTATTCCCACGACATGACTGTACTTATACATTGATGCTCCAGATTACGTCGATGGCCGCATACAGCTCATACAGGTCATTGTTTATGCGACGCCGATACTCTCCGTTAAGGAATATGGGTCCATATATTTTCTGAAGTATATTCCTCTCTAAGACCCCAGGCGCTGAATAATTAGCTTGTGTCATAACCCAGTATTCTGCATACAACAAGACAGGTAAAACCGACGTCTGGTACAGTGGTATTTTTATTCGCCGAGAGAGAGCTTTATCATTAAATTACTTGATTTGTCCATAGTAACATCTGTTAGCAAGCAATACTCCCCTTTTTATCGCCATATTAACATCATTCGTTCTATTTACATCGGGACCGATGTGGATGAAATAATACACCACTCCAAAATTATAGTTGTCAATGTTCACGCAGCGTCCCAAGTGAACACACTCGTTGTTCGTTGAAACAAATAACTTTGTTTTGTCCTCATTTACCGCCAAGCTCACTTTTGCTGAGTCCTTCTCAATACTTGAGAAGCCTGCAGTAACATGATGAAGTAATAAAGTTTTTTATCTATATACCCTTTCGCTACATGGGATGAAAGTATATAAGGTCAGCTTATTGAAGTTTCTGGATTGCTTTTATGATTTATTATTTGTATGGCAGAATATAGCTCCTGATCAGATAATTAGTTTTCATTACTTAAAAACAAAGATCATCCGTGTCTTTTACTAAATATGAATTAGAAAATAGGGTCTAAAAAACGAGATGTTTCAAAAAAAAAACAGAGAAACGTTCGTTTTTGTTTTTCGGGCCTCTTATTTAAATGCTCTAATTACGGTGGGTTTATACTGCTTTTCCACTCATAGGATGCTCAATCGGTAAAATATCTCAACGAAAATAGAAAATGAGGATTTCTTGGTTAGTGTTATAGAATATTAAATTATCATTAGTATTCGTTAAATTATCTTATTAACTAAATTATGAATTTACTTTTTATTTCACACAAAATCAATGAAATTAGAAATCGTGAGTCACATTTTTTTTTTTTTTTTTTGTTTTGTATTATATTGAAATACCTCGAAAAATATTGAAATTAATACATTTTTGTACATTAAAAATATTAATATTGGCCAAATTTCAATTTAACATGAGTCATTATTTATTTCACTACGACGAATGCTCGTATTCAAGTGAAAGTTATTTTTCTTGCGTGTCCATTTGACATTTAGCCATGTTGACATATCTGACCAGCACTCATAAGTCTTCCTTTTGCGTTTGCCGTTTTTGTTGTTACCGTTGTGGATTGCCGGATTACTTTGCCATTAACATATTTGTCGTTTATTTGCATTTTTTGGGCATTTCTTTGTTGTATTATGCTTTATTTAGCCTCAATTTGTTTGTTTTCACAATTTGTGATAGCTGTTGTCCTCCTCACTGGAGAATGAGAGGGTTTTCATGTCTTTGGTTTTAGTTGCTCATTCGGGCATTGCCAGACGACATCTGCAGTAAATACGTATCCGTCCGTAAGTCACGTGACAAATTCGTATAAATTTACTTTAATTTGGAAATCTAATGAGAGTTGAATATGCTTAAGTATTTCAGTAGTTGGAAGGATGGTCAAATATAATGTAGAACTGTGTGGATTATATTAAATGCTCCTAAAGGAAATAGCACATCTTGTGGGATTTCCTGGTCAAAAATGCATATAAACTTACATAGCATAGAGTTTTGTTGACAAGACGCCGTACAAAAATACGACTTAGTTCAATGTTGGTTAATCCACTATTGTAACACGTACGACAGACAGCACATTTTGTACACCGTCACTCAGAGAAATGGAGGTATATATCATTTAATACGGCCAAATTTTATCACACTCAGAAGGAAGCGTCTTAAGTACTAAATATGTTGTGAACAAATATGTTTCATAACTTCTTAAATCGTTTCAACGATGTCTGTCTGTTCGGCTAGCTGCCTGACTGTATGAAACTTCTTCTTTGCAGATCCTAGCCGGGGACTGTATGTCGCTCCATCCCTTCTGGTACCTCCCAGACAAATGATCGATTTAACCTGTATATTCTTAGGCTTATATCTTCTCTCCGGTTACAATAAATTCAGCTGAATTTGGTGCACGTTAAGGGTTTAAATAGACAGAGTTAAAATAGACAGCATTCTGACGCCCCTTTTGGTTCCTCACGTACAAATTGGGCAATGTTCAGAAATTCCGTTTTTTTCTCTCTATATTTTATCATACAATCCTCTGTAAAATTTGAAAAAATCGATCAGCAAACTACGCTTCTTTTGATACCTCCCACACAAATTTGTATATTTAATCCACATATTCTCTAAACGGTTACTCTAATTCCAGTCAAATTTGGTGCATATCAAGGGTTTGCTAAGCTATTGCTAGAGAAAGAAATTTGACCGCATTATCACGCCCCTTCTGCTACCTGCCACACAAGTTGACTAATATTCCTAAATTTCATGTTTTCCCTGTAACTCTTCGTAGACTGCAGGAACGTAGATTTTTGCTCATTGTGCTGCTTTAGAGTATCTGGCAAAAACTTAGCTTCACATCTTTCAAAAAATTGCATGGTTAAATTTAGGGCCTCTACCAAACCAAGAATTTATTCAATGCACGTGGGCGTCAGAAAACGACATTCGATTTTGCGTTTCATCGTCATAATTTTCTTACAATCTCAACAACCTCAGTCACTAACTTAATTTTGTGTTACGATATTCGAAAAATATTGTATAACTGTCAACATTTCATAAAATTGTCAAAAAAAAAACGACGCAAACGCGAAATGATAACCCAAATTTGACATATTTGTGAGGGATATATCAAACCATGGTTGAAATAGTTTCACCATGTGTACTAAATTTTATCATTTAAAAATGAAAGCTTTGGCAATAAAATCAAATTTGTATGGCACCAAAGCAGAATAACGTGTACTTTTTGATATGGGGTATATCCAAATAAATCATATATATAAGCAAAATTTGCTAAGGAAAAAATCAAGACTTTGCTGAGAAAAATACAAAATTATCTGTCTGTAACAACTCAAATTAAAGATTGTACCTAAAACCAGGACAAAAACATTCGTCTGTCGAATTGACTTGCAATACCTTCTCTCACCGTTTTTTTTTTTTTTTTTTTTTTGTTGATACAAAAATGTGTGAGGCGACATAAGGGGCGTAGAAAGTCACTAATTGGTTATCAAAAATACTCTTACATACAAAAAATAATAATCTTACTTGCAGAAATCTTACGCTTAGAAGTTGCACAAAAATCACTGATTTGTACTAAATAGACCATTGTGAATGTGCGGGTACTAACAGGCAGTCCATTTTCATATACTGAATTTAAAGCAATTAAATTAGGAATGTGAAACTAAGAAATTTTTGGTTGAAATTATATAATTTATAGTGACTATATTATCGATTATGTCAAGTCCTACAAGATATTTCAATGCAATACGATGTGTGCTCAAAAAATAAGGTGAATTTTAATTTTTCTCAAAAAATATTTATTTATTCATAAATTTCTGTTTTATCTCCTTTAAAGTAGACCCCCTCAAACGTAACACACTTGTGCCAGCGTTATTTCCATTCCCCGAAGCAGATCTAATATGCTCCTCTTGATATGTCCTTGAGCTCTCTCAGCGTCAATCGTCACAAAATGCCGTCCTTTCATGGGTTTCTTCAATCTTGGAGTGAGCAGGTGCATTATCATGATGCAAAAGCCATGCATTTTTTTTTTTCACCATTCGTGTTGCTTCACGCAAACGGCGCATAACTTCAAGGTAATACTCCTTATTTACCGTACGACCCTGTGGTAAGAACTCCTGATGCACTGTACCATCGAAGAAAACAGTGAGCAAAACCTTGACATTTCATCGAACTTGGCGTGCTTTTTTTGGTCTTGGCTCTTCTGGACTCTTCCATTGGGACGATTTGAGCTTTGGTTTCGATGTCATAACCACATACCCATGATTCGTCACCAGTTATGACCCTTTCGAGCAAATCTGGATCATCGTTGACATCATTCAACAATTCCTGAGTGATGCTCATGCGACGTTATTTTTGCCCAAAATTCAGCAATTTTGGAACGTAAAGATTTCAAAATTTCAAATTTCCAAAATTTCCGAAAAGATTACATGGCATGAGTCAACCAATATGCCGACATCCTCAGCAACTTCTCTTATTTATTCATAATTTTATTCACTTTCTCAACATTTTCATCGGTTGTTGATGTACTGGGACGTCCAGAGCGAGAATTGTCATTCACATCTTCTCGACCCTGTTTGTAAACATTTTTTGACTCATTTTTTTTCGATAGAAGAAAATCGCCGAACACGCAAAATACTTGTCTTATTTATGCCTCTCACAAACAAACTAAACGTGCTATATGGATAAAACCGTCAGCATATCTTCAAGACGAGTGTACCAACATAAAAAAAAAATAATCGGAAGTCGAATGTGAAAATTTACCTTACTTTTTGAACACACCTCGAGCATCTGTAAGAAATTTAAGTTTTTGCAGTGTAAAAATTAGAGATTGCTAGAATATCATAAAATTCGATAAATCGTACGCCAATTTTGTCTAAATTCATTACAACTGATTGAAAGATATGAAACTAAGAATATGTAGGTTAAATCGGTATGGGAGGTACCAGAAAGGGCTTGATTAATTGCTTGATTTTTCTCAAGTTTTACAGAAACCGATAAGTAAATACAATAGACAAGAACTTAGGCTAATGTATCCTACTCGTTAGAAACTTCAGAGTAGTCATTGAATTTCAGAAATTTGCCAGTTTGTATGGGCCTCATTTTGAGTTGTAAGCATAAAAAAAATAAAGGTTGAATCGACTATAGGTATTGCAGGTAGCAAAAAGGGCGTAGTTCTATCGGGTTTTTCAAATCATGCCAAGCATTGTAAACCAATACAGTGGGCAAAAACTATATTACTTCATCCTACAAACGAGGAGTTACAGGAGAGAAAATGAATTTCGAGAAATCGGTCAAATGGCAGGTATCAGAAGAGTTGAGTTAATATGATCCATTTACAATCCACGCTTAAAAGTTGGCAAAATATTATGATGTGCCACATTTTCAAAAGTATCTACCAACTATCCAGAAAGACGGATATCACTCAATCGATTTAAAAAGTCCTAAAACACATTTGGTCAAAAGATATTTGGTACTGTAGACGCTTAATTTTGTCTGAAATTTCTGCACAGGCTTAACAGTAAAAAAAAGTATAAGAATTACTAGAGAAAACAAGTAAAACTAGCGTTGTCTTTGTTTCTATTCGAATTAGCTCCGCTTTTTGTTTCCATTTGTCAACATTCTCATTGATCCGAAAATTTCTCTGAGTAAATACTAACAGAGTCCAAAATATTTCTCATCTTTAATAAAGTTTACTTTAACTCTTACTGGTTTCAGGGTGGGAGAATGTTTTTTTTTTTTTTTGGATTAAACTGAAAGAAATCTGTACATCTAGGAGGAAATAGTGAGTGCTGAAACGCAACTAACTTGAAGAGTTCCGTAAAATAAAATCTGTAAACAAATACAATTGGAACCAGTACAGAAATGTCAGTCAGGTGAACTGACTTACATTTCCTCTTTTTTCTTCCTTATAATTGTTATAACTTACACTTACTTATAACATACTCAATTATTACAACATACTTATAGCATTACGAATCAAAATCTAATGCACCCTAAGTGGCATAGCGATGCAGACCATTTTCATTCTCAAAACTGAGTTCACTGAAAACATAATGATTTCTAAATTCTAAGTTTAGTGCAGTTCAATGACAGACACAAATTTAGAAACAAATAACTGAAAATTTTCACACTCTAAATTTTAAATCTGGTAACTAAATTGTAGTCTTGTAAAAAAAACATATCGAACCGCACTGTGTATGCCATAATGTGTCATTTATATGGCAAGTAGCCATATACTACTTGGTGGATATTTTACTAGCCCGATATAATAATGAAACAATCGAGGTTGCTGAAATCTACATATTATGAGTTATATGGAAAACATTTAATTCGGGAAATCGGTACGGCAATGTGGTCCATTTTCAATCCCAGACCATACTTTATGAAACAGTGTGTATGTATCAAAGTTTACTGATTTTCGCGCAACTGGGTACAAAATATGAACATGGGTTTATATGGATTAAATATGTCATTTGTATGGAAGGTACCAGAAAGATTGCTGCTGTCTGCTAAAAACTGAATTTGGAAAAATAAGTCAATGCTCAAGCGAAGTACCGGAATGATCATGGCAGTGTAAACTTAGGTACTTTCATTATCAGGTCATATTTTAGCGAACACTTAACGTTGCTACAATCTGCTGATTATGAGTTACAGGGAATAAATTGAGTTTCTGAAAATCGGTCAATTTGCCTGAGAGGCACCAGAAAGAATGGACTGACATTGCCCATTTACAATCCATACTTCCGATCTAGCAACATGCTTCGCAATGCCAAGTTTTATGAAGTTCTACACAAATTTACGGCAATTATCATGTCTACCAGCCAGCGAAATATAAGGACATCGTTCAATCGACTTGAAAGATCATGACTTGGTACTTTAGACGTTTCCTTCTGTGACATCAAATATTCACCTTGTTTACTTCGTTTGAAGGTATACAAATGAAAGAAGATCTAAACGATTTTTAAATACAAAAAATTTGATAAACTCGTAAATTAATACTTATGTAGATCTTAGTGCAGGACAGTCCTAGCGTGTGGAATTTGGGGTTCAGTAACAATTGGAAAGGCGGAAAGTACGACGTGTTACAACTCTGCACATGCGCTATATTATGGTAGGCCAAGATATCGTCGGAGCTACAACATCGGGAGCTAGAAACTTAATCACGTAATGCAATTGAATTAAGGAAGGAATGTAAGGCAGCAATAAAAAGAAGTTAGGGCGATCCATTTATATGGGTGGCATACGCAGATATGGATCGACATTGCTCATTATTAATAAGGTTGGTAACTGATGCATTTAATTGCAATATAACTTATTACTCCGAGAATTAGTTATATTTGGTTTGAACTACCAATTCTGTACGGACGCTACATAAACATCTGTGCCGATGTCGCCCATCCCCAATAGAGTTCGTCCTAGGATCTGTGGAATTATGTATGACAACTTTTAAAACTGGAACGTGTACGGTGCGTTGAATAATACAGGGACAGTCAGACAGATGGACATCGCTAAATCGAAATTCTCAATCGATTGGTACAAATTATTTCGATTTCTTTGAGTAACACACTCAACAGCATTAAACCAATATAGTTTGCACTACATGCGTTGTAGGGAATATTAGTTTTTGTTGTTAGTTTGTTTATAATTTTTGATTAAATGAAAGAGAATGGATCTTATATTGACAAATGTTTTATTTAATGTCGGCAATTATGAATGAAAATGCAAATGCGAGCCCTCTTGAGCGCATTTTTCATTACATTCTTACACATTTCAGCTCTGATTTTCGAGATTCCTTATTCCAAAATTAAAGACCTTACTTTTTTTAATTGTTTAACCATTTTGGAAGCGCACAGGGAGTGTGTGACAATATCTGAAACGTTGACTTCAAATCAATTTAACATACAAATGTTGGACTTCCAAGACACTTTCTGCTCCTTTACTTTGGTTTCAATTCTATAATTCCACGAAATACTCTTAATTGCTGACACAAAACACCCGTAATTCGGATTTTTTTTGACACCAGACAAACCGACAAAGCTCAATTGACTCCTTTTGGGTGCTACATTTTTGTAGTATCAAATGATATAAACCTTCATTCCTTTGGATGAAGATATACAAATCGTGCGATTGTATGGTAAATGAGAAATGGGCAAACAAGTTAATCGTAGTCCATAAGGGGAGATGAGATCTTTCTACTTAGTTTCAGTTTAAATTAATTAATAATTAAGGTCAGCTAATGTTCAAACGACGATGATTCACAAAAGGCTTCGTTTGTGAAATGCCCACGCTTACATACGTTGGCTGCACATGTCAATAGTAGCAAAATTGGTCCAGTGTGGAATAAACTTGCTCATACAAGGACAAACCAACCTCTAGGAGAATAAGGACTTTTTTATATTTTGCTAAACTTAGCTCCCCTCTTAAAAAAATATACGGCGGAAATTGATTGATAATTGAAGAAACAACCGTAATGATTGTTGAGAAACATCTGATTGGAAAAACGAGATACGTCTGCTTTTGTTCGTAGAGGAGCATGTTTTCTCCAGACACATTTACGTAGAAAGATACATCACAATCCGCATTTTATGTTGATCTGTACATAGCTAAAGCCCGGTCGAACTGTTGACGTATGCCATACTTTGTGCCTGTCCACTTGCTGCTTAGGACAATTTATGGTACCCTACTTAAAGTCTATAACAAATGAGCTAATCCCAGCTTCCCCGTTACCTTACATTAAAATCGATTGACTCAAACTTGGGTCAGTTTTGACATTTTGTTCAAGCCTTGAATACGGCAACGCTATCTATTTATTTGATTTTTTAAGGTTCCCTATGCAATTAGGTTATATTGACTCTTGGTTAATAATGGTTACATCAATTTTATATTCCCTTCAATAAAATTCACAAAGGTTCTTATCCCATTTTTTTCTTTTTCTTTCCACATACAATAGGGCAGACTTGACAAAAAAATCGTTTTTCCCCTCATATTTTGAAATTGGAACGAAATTTGGGAATCTGAAAAATTTTCTTTACCTCTTTAGTATCTTCCTACAAAAAACCTTATGTAACATGTTTGACACACCTACTCAAGGTTCAACCACGGTAATGCCATCTCAAATACTTTCCTATGACTGAAAATAGGAGAAAATTAAACACTAAATATTTCAGATCACTCAATAACAGATCTGCAACACGACCCAGAGTGAGATTATTTATAAGACCAAACTGTTTTTTTTTTTTGTGTCAAATCACGTATGACCCCCAGCATACATGCTCAGTGGAACACCAGCTGGTACCATGACTTTTCGAAGGGTAAAGATAACTGTTATTTCAAAATTCTAATTTTTGGCAATGAGTTTAAAAAAGGGATTGATTGGTTAAAGGAAAAATAATCACTGGCGAGAAATAACGCCCATTTCAAAGCCTGTGCAAGTTTTTAGACAACACAATATTTTGTTTGTTTCGGCTTTAAGAAAATATTCCACGACAACCAAACTCTCATTATTTGAAATTAAAAATTTGCACCTCTTCGAAGTCATTGCTGTTTTTAAAACAAAAAATGTCTCAAGTGGAATATGCATGAATACACTCATATTTTCACGTACTTGTACAGCCAGCAGCGGAATTTGCAAGGCCTTTGTCATGTAAGGCAAGGTTTTTGGCACTTGTAAGAAAGTAAAGATTTTCAAGCAGCTGCAGATTTTCTGTATTTAGGCATAAATGAAGGTCTTCCGATTATCTCCTAATTTATGTATCCAGACAGAAGCGTAATAAAAAAATAAACACATAATTAATACAATGCATCAGAGTGAAATGAGCGCCAATGTGGGCAAATTTAACTGTAAGTTGTAATAAAAACAAATCCTTTGCATAAAGGCTTTATTTATTTGCACCGATTTGTTCCATAACTTGTTGCCATTTTGAAGGTGGTTCCTCTCTCATTGGCCAAAGTTGTCCTTTGTAGGCAATTGCTTCCTTCAGACAGTCTAATTATTAACGGCAAGAGGTTCGAATTAAGAGTTTGGATACAGGGTAGAAGCTTGCAGTGGATGGTTCTCCACCAATACCACCAAAAAACACAGCGTAAAAACTTTCCTGACCATCAACGCCAGCTTAGCCACCATTTGAGCCAGCTCGCCGCCATTCGACCACAACCATCTCCACCTGGCATTGTCGTAAGTGATGCACTTTTCATCACCAGTCACCATCCGCTGCAGAAATGGGTCAGTTTTGTTGCGATGCAGCACAACTATACCTCCTTCTTCTTCCTACTATTATGAATAATATCATGGACCAATTTGGGCAAACAACATGATCCTTGAAGCCGAATTCGAAAGCTTGGACGGCTTGCCGGGAATATTTGACCACTTTTTAATTGGAACACGTTGTATATGATGCATATGCATCCACCACTGCGGACTGCGGTATTACCTGACTCATCGTCAGATTACTAAAAGTTATTAAATATCTTCATCCCACATACAAGTATCGATTTATCTCATTTTTCCAGCGAAACCCCAATTTTTTCTTATTCACAAGAAGTCCTAGAGGTGCATTCAGTTTTTGCATAAGAACATTTTTTCTTTAATTCGAATTGACTATAAATACAGGAAATGCTCATAGAAAATTTCAGCCTGGTATCGTGACCAGTCAAAATAACTACATTTGAACAGAAACTAAAAATTTTTTAAATTCAGAAACGAATTATTATACGCTCGTCAGGAGTACTGATGGTGTATTTCATTTGATACGATAAAAATTTAACAACTAGAAGGGAACATCTAAGCCGGTTTACTGGCTGGTAGAGACGATAACTGGCAGAAATCTTTATAAAATTTCATAAAACTTTACACCCAATATTTTGTCAGTTTATAGACGTGAGATTCGAAAACCTCTCTTTTAAATTGACCGATTTTTCGAAATCCAATTTTCTCTTTATAACTCCTAACCCGGAAACTGCAGCAATATAAATTTCATACGGGCTACGTACATTCGACTTTCGATTACCATTTTTTTTTTATGTTGGTACACTCGTCTCGAAGATTTGTTGACGGTTTTATTCATATAGCATGTTTAGTTTGTTTGTGAGAGGCATAAATAAGGCAGTTGTTTTGCGTGTTCGGCAATTTTCTGCTATCGAAAAAAAATTGATCAAAGAAGTTGCATCAAATTTTGTGTAAAAATGGAATTAAGTGCTCAAAAACACTTGAAGTGTTGACGATGGCCAACGGGGAGAGAACTTTGAGTCAAAAAAATGTTTACAAGTAGCACAAGCTCTGGACACCCCATCAACAAGTGATGAAAATTGAAGGTAAAGTAAAAACAATTGTTATGGAGAATCGTCGAATCACAATTAGAGAAGTTGCTGAGGATGTCGGCATATCGGTTGGTTCATGCCATGCAATCTTTTCGGAAATTTGAGTCTAAATTTTGACCAAAAACAACGTCGCAAGAGCATCGCTCATGAATTGTTGAATGACGTCAACAATGATCCATATTTGCTTAAAAGGGTCATAACGGGTGGCGAATCATGAGTATATGGTTATGACATCGAAACCAAAGCTCAAATCGTCCCAATGGAAGAGTCCAGAAGAGCCAATACCAAAAAAAGCACGCCAAGTTCGATCAAATGGGAATAGTTTTAGATAACAAACTAAGTTTAAGTATCATGTGGATAATTTAGTCCGGCGCTTAAATTATTCACTGCGAAGTTTTTATAATACTGATTTAGTGTTGCCCAGATCGATTAAGGAGAAAGTGGTTCATGCTTATATCATGCCTAGTATTCTATATTGTTTAGAGTTATATAGTGGCACTAATAAACAAAATATGAGGAAAATTCAGACGGCGTTTAATACAGTTTGGAGATATTTGTATTTACTGAGGCGTCCTGTTCATATAACACCGTATGTTAAGCGTTTCTTGGGTTGTAGTTTTAAAAATGATATAGATTTGAGGTATTTGTTGTAATTTTATAAAGTTGTTCGATTGTGTAGTCCTCAATTTCTTTTTAATTCGTTTAATTTTTCACATTCCACTCGTAATAAGCAGCTTCTTATTCCTAAAATAACCACACTCATGGGTCGTGCTTTTGTAGTAAGAGTAGCTCGAATTTACAATTTACTACCAAACCATTGAAAAAGTTTTAAATTATGTCCTGATTCTTACAAAAGGCACATTCTACATCACTTTCAGACTTTGCAGTAAAATTTTGTTTTCAATTAAACTGTGAGCAGCCTTTATTACATACCGATTATCTTATATTTCCTGACTATGTACCGATAACTTCTAACTTTTGAATTAGTCTTTTCTTCATACTTTTTTTTTGTCTTTAATGATCATAATTTCATATTATATTTTTATAAATTCTGTATTTAATTTTTATTACGTGTTTTTTAATTTTTTATATTGAGCAGATTCAATCTAATAGATGAATTGTTGCATATTGTAATTTATTTATAATTGACCGGAAGGCTTTAAATTACAAGCCAGAAATAAATAAATAAAAATAAAAAAATGTCAAGGTTTTGCTCACTGTTTTCTTCGATTACCATGGCATAGTGCATCACTTCTTACCACAAGGTCGTACGGTAAATAAGGAGTATTACCTTGAAGTTATGCGCCGTTTGCGTGAAGTAATACGAAAAATGATAATGCACCTGCTCACTCATCTTTGCTTGTGAGAGATTATTTTGCCAAAAACAATCATGCCTCAGCCACCGTATTCACCAGATTTGGCCCCTTGCGACTTTTTCCTGTTCCCCAGATTGAAGAGACCCATGAAAGAACGGCGTTTTGCTACGATTGAGGAAATGAAACCCGAATCGCTGAGTCAGCTCAAGGTCATACCAAAAAGTGCATATCAGAACTGCTTCGAGGATTGGAAAAAAACGCTGCCACAAATGTGTTATATTTGAGGGAGATCGCTTTGACGGAGATAAAATAGAAATTGATGAATACATAAATATTTTTGAGAAAAATTAAAATTCACTTAAAAACGAGGTGTGTATTTGATGCAGCCAAAAATTTCTAAGAACGAAAATTCTGACTCTTCCCATGCAAATTGATCGACTTATACAAATTTAATTTTCCCCTGTATGTTACTTAAGTTCTCACCAATTATAATGCGTTATAATCTGGATGAAATGTGAGAAAATCAACCGAATAACCACGACCTCTCTGGTACTTCCAATACAAATTGAATCATATAACTTTTATATTCTTATATTCGTAAATTTAAACCGTTTACACTGTTTAGTACTGCGAAAGAAAATATACTGATCTGGTGATTTCTCTACATTTCCGAATGAAGGACTTCAAAAAATTACAAATTTGCTTCTTTTATCGCGCTCTCCATTTAATCAAACCAATTTATCACGTCTCTTTTAGCACCACTGATATTTCTGCAGCAACGCAGAAGGACGCTGGTTGAAGGTATGTAAATTGATTGACCTGACTGAAATTTCTGTACTGGTTGGCCGTATCAAATGATGTAAGCATGCATTCCATCGCGTGAAGGTATATAGGTAGATATTGGATTAATGTGGATTTTAAATAATACCATCATTTTTTGTTTTGTGACCAAATGAAACGCAAAACGTAAAATAAATAATTTCTTACGTATAATTCTTGCCGTGATAATTGACATTCACATTATTACACGTCGACTGTAAACGGAAAATCAAAAATTATTTCTAAGCAGGGGTAAAACTACATAAGGCTAAGAGCATGAAAGGCGCACTTTAAAAATTCTAATAATATACTTGGCTCTAGTTTTGTTTCCACTTCTCGACCTTTAAGATTGTTCACAAATTATTATAGTCATGTCCTTCGGTAGTAATATCGTTTTATTAGTAACTTTTTTCACTCTTTTTGTTTATTTTTTTAATATTTATTTCTAGTCATTCTATCTTTTTTATGCTGTTACTACTGCAACTGAAAGGCGTACGCAGTGGTGAACATGTAGACGAACCACCGCAAAATTAGTGAGAGAAATCGAAACTGATGTTATTTTAGATACACGAGTATTTTTGTATACTTCTGTTTGTACACCACAATTGCTTTGGTGCAGTCTATATTGTTTCAGTACTGCTGAGTGGAACACCTAAAAACATACGTCATAGGCCAAACAATATATATATCATTCGATTCAGGATCAACCAAATGTGGGTTCATATATTTTGAAAAAGAACTCTTTCACTGCAAGCCGTTTCCACGCACTTTTTATACAATACGTCAGCTATTTAATATCCATACAAATGTGTGGGCCATCCGTTTTGATAATGAATATTACAAAAATTAAAATAAATTGTTTTCATTCTACATATATATAAAATTGTTGCGTTACTAACGAATCGTCTGACTGGGCGTTTGACTGACTGACTAACGCCCAGGCCAAACGACTAAGGATAGAATCACGGAAATTGGAATGTACTAGTACTTACCCTTTATAAAGTAAATTCGCGATAAGAAGGGATTTTGAAAAATTCGAACTTTTATGGCTAAAAACAGAATAAAAACGGACAAATCCGGTACCATCGTTCAGCTTAAACAGCTAGAATCACGAATATTGCTGTCCATAATCTTAAAACAGAGTAAAAGGAGACAAAATAGTCCAGTTCAGACTGCTAGAGCTACAATGATGAAAATTCTTCTCCAAATCCATTTCCAGAATAAAAACGCAGTAAAAATCGACTTTTTAAAAACAGGATAAAAAGGGACAAAGCTGGTAGCATTGCCGAGCTAAAGCGTCTACACTTACCATCATGAAAATTGGCGTCCATGTAACCCTTCCAGACCAGGTAAGCTATGTCAGAG
>JAHXMU010000599.1:87338-137047 GCA_019455685.1 Philornis downsi | reverse complement strand
AAACGGGTAGAGCTAGAATCATTAAAATTAGTGTCTATAATCCACATCCAGATTAGAAATGCGGATATGATTTTCCGAAATTTGAGCTTTTAGGGATAAAAAGAGACAAATTAGGTACCAACGCATACGTCAATTAGCATCAGCTAGAATCAGAAAAGGTCATCAGGGCATTCTTCTTAAATAATAGATGTGTGGCAATAAAAGATGTGAAGCAATTCATAGATTTGGGCGATACTACGGGTAGAAGAGGGACACAAATAGTATCTCCGCTCATAGCAAATGACTGAAGTTAAAATCAAAGTTTCTTTTGGAACCATCACCCAAGTCAAACTACTTGTGCTATGCAAAATTAATTTAAGCATTACTATTATGGGGTAGGTGCGCGATAAAAAGTAAGTTTTCGATGACCTACTTTAAGGCGTCCAAACAGTTACCACAAAATTGGTGCACTAGACTGGCAAAAAGTTAAAGTTATGACATTGGGAGTGCGAATTCCTCTGTCAAGATATAAGAGCGATTTTAGAAAATTTGTATTTTAAGGGATAAAACGGGGAATTAAGGGGCCAAAAATGGGACCGTTCCATAAAAGAATGGCTGAAGCTAAGATCATTAATAAACTAGGTCGTAGTAACCCAATGTTAGGATATAACTAAGATATAAACAAGGAAAAAGTGGGTTTAGAGCGAGATGACAGAAACTGAAGCCGTGAAATTAGAAATATGCATTCTATCATGGAATATAATGGAAATACAAACTTTCGAATAGAAAAAAGGAAATAAATGGGTTAAATATTGAACCAGACCAGACTAAACTTAAAGAGCGCACTCATATTGCGCCTTGCCGCATTTCAAAAGCAGAATAGTACGAAAATCGTATAGACGGCGTATGAAAATTTCGTGATTGATAGTAACCTACTGTTAGATTTTTATAACGTTCTGTCAGTTAATTTGATTGGTAGAACACATTTTTTACAACAATTCATGAGATACGGCCGTTTAAAACGTCAAGTTGTATGGACGGTATCACACCCCTTTTCCAATTTTATCAGTAACACACCGTCAAATCTTTTTGACGTTTGTTTGGTTACTTCGACCAGCACAAGAGAATTTAAAAAAGCGGAGAGGCAATGCCCACTTTTTATTTGAACATAGTTCTTTCTGTAACAGTAGATTAAGTTCCAAGTCTCATCTCTTTACCTCTAATAATTTATTAGATACAACCATCTAAATTTGTATTTGTATAGACCTTTCGCCCAATGAAGACGTATGACGGCCTATGATTCCTGCCTGGGCGGTATGTATATATATCTATATATAAAAATGAATCGTGGTTTTGTTCCGATGCTTAACACTCCAGAACGGCTGGACCGCTTTGCATAAATTTTTGTATATGCGTCTGGGTGGTGCCCGGGATGATTTAGATTTACAATTCGGTCCAATTGGACAAAGGGGCGTGGTACCTCCCATATAAACAAAAAAATTAAAAATCAATTATTTCTGCTCCTGCTTACGGTATTTGAACAAAATTTGGTGCGTAGGTTTGGTGTACATATCTTAAGTGCTACTGCAGATATGCATGGCATGAAACATTTCCAATAAAAATAAAATTTGAAGGCAAAGCAACGTTTGCCGGATCGGCTAGTATATATATATGTATATAAATATATATATATATGGGGATCCAAGGAATTTTGTGTTGCCTGGAGCGAAAGGTGGCTTTTGTGAGCCGGAAATATTCTAAGGAAGTTTGTAATATTTCTCACAAATTGTTCACCGATTAAGGAAAAAATAAAGAAAAAAAAAACACAAGGAATTAGAATTTGGAATGGACAATTTCAATTTCTTTATTTTAAATTAAACAATTTGCGCCGGAAGTTTACCAATGTGAACTGCATAGTTTGAACTCACAGTAACAATACTAATAATTATAATAATAATAATAATAAGCCCGCAGGGGCATACCTAAGGACTGGTATGACGGGCATGACAACCCCGCGGACCCAAAAAAAATCCAGGCACGACGGTCTCATAATGAGCGGTACCCTGGTCAGATCTGTTCCACATTGGACGACTGTATTATTAAGTCTTTCGTGCAGGTAGACAGAAAACAATGCCCAAACAACCCTTTAAAATTATGGAGAATATGCAAGAAAGTTTTGATAATATGAATGCGACAAATGCGAATATAATAACACGTAGAACAAGACAAAGGGCCGTAAATGCTAGAAGCCCACCTGCACGAGATGCTTCCCTTCTTATCGAAGGAGGGACCACGAACGCATGGCTGCCAAGGCGCAGGATAAAGTGGACGCTAGAAATGAACACGTCCGTGACAAAAGCCTACTTCAGGGCGACGCGCACTCAGACCCAAGGGTCAAATTACAGACAGCAAATGTACAATATACAAATATACAAATATGCATCATCTTACACACCAAAACCTAGCTGATAGAAGAGCAGCAATTATTAGGAATAACCTAATACCACCAACAATAATAGAGCAAATCCCACAAGCAGTACTGAACGAGACCACACAGACAGACAACACAGACCATATTGACGACAGAAACATGGACAGCCCAGCGCACATCGAAACCCGAATAGCTACCCCGGATATTTACACTAGCACTCATACATATGCAGGGTGGCCCAAAATGACCGAAGTGGTGTGAATTGCTTATAACTTTTTATTTAAGACATATTTTTTTAATTTTTTTTAAATACAGTAAATTTATGGGGAATATTTTTAGATTAGTTATTAAAAATGATATCCCGCAAGTGGTTTCCATTTTCTGTTTCGCACAAATGTGCTCTTTCCAACACATTTTCCATGACCTTTCGCAAAATTTCCCGTGTTATGTTGTTAATTTCGTCTCGAATATTGGATTTTAATTCGTCAATAATCCTGGGCTTATTAACATAAACTTTCCCTTTTAAAAAACCCCAAAGGAAAAAGTCTGGAGCGGTTAAATCCAGGGAACGCGGAGGCCAATTAAAATTGTTTGTACGCGAAATTATTCTTTCACCAAATATGTCGCGTAAAAGAGCCATTGTGGCCCTCGCAGTGTGCGCTCCATCCTGTTGGAACCATATTTGTGGATGGTTTTCCACGGCTGTCCTTACAAAATTTTCCAACATGGCCCGATATCGATCAGCATTGATGGAAATGACAACACCTCGTTCATTTTCAAAAAAAATATAGGCCAATGATCCTTTCTGAAGAAACACCGCACCAAACAGTACACTTAACTGGATGTAATTGTCGTTGATGAAGTACTCTCGGGTTTTCCGTAGCCCATGTCCTACAGTTTTGCTTGTTAACGAACCCATTTAATTGGAAATGGGCTTCGTCACTCATAACTAAGTTATGAATAAAATTAGGATTCTCTTGTGGTTTTTGCTGGAAATAAATTGCATAGTCAAGTCGTTGCTGGTAATCTGTCGGTTTCAATTCTTGGACAATTTGAATTTTGTATGGAGACATTCTTATGCTATGCAAAATTCGCTGCAGCGACCCTCTTGAGATGCCAAGTTGTGTCGAAAGTCTCCAGGTTGATGTTTGTGGATCCTCCTGAATACCCTCCTGTACTACTTGAATATTGTCATCCGTGTGCACCGTTCGTCGTCTGCCAGCACCAGGAAGGTTCCTTACTGCTTCTTGTTCTCGAAAATTTGCAACAAGACGGTTTATTGTTGACTGAGAGGGTGCAACCCGTACATTAAATTGACGACGGTATGCACGCTGAGTCAACACAATGGACCGTTGATTTACAAAGTAAATTTCAACGATTTGGGCACGTTGTTCAGTTGTGTATTGCTCCATTATAAATTCTCCAAGTCTTCTTTACAAAATACTAAAAAGAAAAGAAAAAAAAATTATAATAAAAAAGTTATAAGGAATTCACACCACTTCGTTGATTCTGGGCCACCCTGTACTATACCCGGAGACCAAGAAAACAATATACCGACGTCGCTGGCGTCAGGGGACTCTAATTTACTCTGCTCCATCAACACATTATACAACAAGGCAAAAATCAAATATATAGGTATAAATCCAGAATCTAGGCCCATATTAAGTAGATTTAAGCCTAGGAAAAGCACTTTTATGTCAATAGATATATTGAATAGGATAATACTTCCAGCGGAGATGGAAGTCATAAATACAGACTACCAAAGGCTAATTGACACACTCTATTGTGCAGCATATGCCACAACGAAAGTGGAAGAACTGCATCGAAAAATTAGGCCTATGAACAGAAGTATAAACAACAAGGGAACACAGACTAAAGAGCAATATCCCTAGATGGAAAACAAGGCTACTTAACAAGATCGAAGAACTTAGGAAGAACTTGGGGTTCATCACCAGCCTACAGGATAAACGAATTAGTAAACGGAATAAACACAAATTAAGTACAATAAAGAACAAATACTATATACACACGCAATTCGACGCACCTAACACAACAATAGAAGAAATTAAAGATGCAATAAGACAGAAACTTGCCAATTATACCCAAAGAAATGGAATATATACCAAAAGTTACAATAGGAAAATACATAACTATAATTTCAGAAACAATGAGAAACAGTTTTATAACTCCTTGAGAAAACAGGAAGACAACACGCACAGCGCGATCGATAGCAATATAGATGTCAAAAATATTGAGGAGTTCTGGTCCAGTATATGGAAAACGGAATCAACATACAACTCGAACGCAACATGGATTGAAATAATGCGGGAGAATACAGCTGGAATATCGGAAATGGCAGCAAGTACCGTAAATGCAGAGACCTTTAAAGAGCCCGTGGCAAAACTGCACAACTGGAAGCACCCCGGAATTGATAAAATTTACAATTTCTTTTTTAAATATATAACGGTTATCCACCAACCACTTAACGACATATTTAATACATTTATAATCAATCCAACGAATATTCCATGGCTTTCAGCAATGGTATCACATACTTAAAACCGAAAGTCAATAACCCAAGAACAGCACTCCAATATAGACCGATCACCTGCCTCAACGCAGTCTACAAAATATTTACGTCGTGCATAACTAAGCTCATAAGCGAGCACTGCGCACTGAATCATATAGTAGCCGAACAACAAAAAGGGTGTCGCCGAGGAACAAAGGGGTGTAAGGATCAGTTAATCATAGACAGTGTTATAATTAACCAAGCAATAAGAAACAGGAAGAATATGTATGCAGCATTCATCGACTATCAGAAGACGCATGACAGTATACCTCACACGTGGATAATCGAAACTCTGAAAATTTGCAAAATAAACCCACGGATCATCACATATCTCCACATGACCATGGAAAAATGGAAAACAAAACTGTGTATCCACGTGAATGATAAGGACATCACCACCAGACCAATCAAAATAAAAAAAGGCGTATATCAGGGAGATTCTCTTAGCCCGTTATTGTTCTGCTTAGCAATAAACCCACTGTCCATGCTATTGGACCAAAGCAGATACGGATATCAACTTAAGTCCTCCGGAAATATGTTAATATCGCATAATCTGTAATGGATGATTTGAAGATATATGCAAATACGAAGGATAAACTGAGAAAACAGCTCAGTATCGTGGATACCTTTTCTTCGGATATAAACATACACTTTGGGATCGATAAGTCCAAAACTCAGAATATCAAAAAGGGTAAATTCTCTACATCCGAAGACTACACGACAGCTGAAGGAGACATGATAAAAGCCCTGGAATCGAATGAAACGTATAAATATCTTGGAATGCAACAAACCATCCACATTGAACATGGTAAGCAGAAGGACATGATAAGAAGAGAGTTTATGGCTAAACTACACAGAATCTGCAAAATGTCACTTAACGGGAAAAATCTGGTTAAATCGATTAATACGTTCGCTATACCATTACTGTCATATACATTTGGAATTATTGCTTGGTCAGATACGGATTTAAACACCCTTGATGCAAAAATAAATATACCGCGCAAACTGGGGGGCCAAGGAGTTATCAACATCCATTCTTTGCACAAGAAGCAGGTCGCAAACCTTCGCAATTACTTCAGGGAAAAGGCGGACACTTCACCGTTATATAGAGCAGTAACAGCAGCAGACGGACATCTAACACCCTTAAATTTAAAAAATTAAGCCGGTGTCACTGTAGTAACGGACTTAAGGGAAAGCTGGAAAGCCAAACCCATTCACGGGAAGTACCCGAATATCCTATGTCACGACCACATAGATACAGACAATACACACAATTCGCTAAAATATGGACAGCTATATCCTGAGACAGAAGGGTTTATCATGGCAATACAAGATGGTGTGACTCACACACGTAACTACGCCAAATATATCATTAAAGACCCAAAAATTACGGATGATAAATGCAGAAGATGTGGTAGTGCATCCGAAACGATAGTACACATACTTAACGGTTGCACCCCTCTTGCAGCAACCCGATATAAGGAAAGGCATAACCTAATGGGGAAAATCTTTTACCTTAGTCTCTTAAGAAACCTAGGCATAAACGAGGCCACTACACCATATTACAAATACCACCCAAAACCTGTAGTCGAAGATGAACAGTATATAATATACTGGGACCGGCCAATATTAATACCCAACTCAACTGAAACCACAATACCCAACAGACCAGACTTAATAATTATAGACAAGGAAAATGGGACTGGAAAGATAATAGACTTCGCCATACCCCTCGATGAAAATATACAAGTGACAATGAGCACAAAGATAGGAAAGTACCAACGGTTAGGACAATACTTAAAGACTTGCACAACCTGAAAATACAAGCAGTTATAATAAGCAGCACGGGAACAGTCCCTAAAAATACGACGAATGTGGTGGAAGACTGTGGATTAAATGAAAGGACTATAACTCAGATGCAAAAGGCAGTTCTTATAAAAACATCATCAATAATGAGGGAAATCTTAGGATAAAAACGGATGTAAAACTTGGATTACATCCCATCAGAGCAAATATCTTGGTTATTGACCCGGTTTTGTGAATTCCAGCAAAAGCTGAGAATGTAAAAATTCTATAATAATAATAATAAGTTGAATTATTAATATAGTATTTTAACTAAAATATGTTATAGAATCGTTTCCAAACGCCTTCCCTGTAGGACATACCTGAGGGCCTGCTTTTTCACCAACAAGATCTTCTTTAAACTGCCTTCTGAAACAATTTGTGTTCTGACAGATCTTTGGGTTACAGCTCTTGCATAACGACTGCATTGTTGACAGTGCTGTCTGTGGACTACACCTCTAAAGCCTTCACCTTGCCATCCAAACCAGTCTATGAAGCCTGCTTCTTTGTTAAATGAAACGAGTTGGTAATATGGATAGAAGGCCTTCCGGATCCTACGTTTGGCCTCTCAGCATATTATTTTCGCCTCTGGGTATGTTTACTATCGCACAGACATTTCAACAATGTTCAGGCGATGCACACCAATGCATCAGCATCGAAAACAGGGATATGTCAACAAACGAAAGTGAATGCCATGCCTAACAATCAAAAACTGACGGGAAGTAGGGAAAGAACGAAAACCCTATGGTAAAAAGTGATATATCAGCAACAACATCATCATCGCTGCACAGCAATAATAAGAAGCGAAGCGCTGGTCGTACAAACCGGATAATACACCGCCGGCATGTCGTCTGAAGAGTGTGGGGCAGGGATGGAAAATGCGATTTCGCAATGGTTCTGAAATGTTTATTAAAAAGTACTTTTCTGACGAAGAAATCTTTGTTATTACTATTTATTATTTATTAAAATTTCACACTAAACCAAAATATTTTTTATTGATTGGTATGTATTTCGCAACTTCTAGCACCTGGAATTAAAAGTATATAATTTTAAAAATGAGTTTAAACCGGAAAATAAACTATACTTTTCCCAGATTAATGTTTCTTTAGGTTGTTGAGTATCATAAACCATTTATTATTATTTATTATTTGTTTGTCTGTCTGCCCAACAATGAGAAACCATCTATGAACTGAATTCAACGAAAATCGAAATCACTACTTCCAGGCCACGTATGAGCGCTTCTAAAATCCGTTTCTTCCGTCAGAATATAACTACATTGTGGGTGCAGGCTTTTGCTCGAAATGTTTTTTTTTTTTTTTTTGGTTTGGAAATGTTTTATTTCGATCCATGTTTTGAGAAAACCGAATAGATCAGCAAACTTTGTTTTGTTATTTCCATAAATCATAGTTTTTTGGACCACATTTTATATTTATATCAGTTTGGATTAAGGAAGTTCTGTACAACACGATGGCCAACGTTTGGCGTTGCCACAGTTTTAACTAAAGAAAATATGGTTTAATTTAACTAAAATTTTAATGAAATCTAGGCTTTTTCGATTACTTATTATCCATATATAGTTGTTAGATCATCCAAATACAGATCAAAATTATGGATCTATTCCTCGAGATGAGGCAACTGGTACTTCAGGATTAAGGAAGCTGAAACCATTGAAATAGTTTGATAGGTCCATGTACATTGCTTCCAAAGCAGGTTGTGTCGAATCTGAAAGTTATGGTTTTCATACGACTAGAACCAAGTTTTTACGGTGTATTTTAAATAACACGCAAAATGTAAGTGTATGAAAAATAAATCCATTATTTTTGCATGATATCGAAAGCTTTATTATCCGTTTTGTTTAATAACTTGCTGTGATTCAACAACATTACATTTAAGTAATCCCATTTTGTCTCTTTTATACAAACCTTTATTCCCATTGGTAAAAAAAACTGAGTTAGTTGATTTTCTCAAGCTTCTTTTGAGGGGAATTTTACACCTGCAAAATCATTCGCCATACTCAGGCGGAAGAGGTAATCACTTGACGCTTAGTCCGGAGTATAAGATGGACGTATAGGAATTTCCCAACTAAGATCCCGGAGCCTCTGACTAGTCACTATCGATGTGTGTGGCCTGGCATTATCCTGATGAAACACAATTCTTCTCCGAGTGGCCAAATCTGGCCACTTCTGGACGACTGCTTCCTTTAGGCGGTACAATTGTTGACAGTACAGTTCAGAATTAAGAGTTTGGCAGTAGCGGAACAGGTCGGAACAGGTAGATGGCTCTGTGCCAATCCCACCAACCACATAGCAAAACCTTTTAGACCATCAATCCTTGATTGGCTATAGTTTGCACCGTCTCACCGCACTTCGACCATGACCGTTTTCGTTTGACGATATTGTAAATGAAACAATTTTCGTCCCAGTTGTTGCGATTCAGTAGCTATTCGCATGTGGAAATTCGGCCCAGAAGGTTTTCTTGTGTTAATTTGTCTGGCACCAATAAGTCGAGCTTCTTTTTGTATTCAACCATATTCAAGTGGTTGTATTCGGTTATTGTGCAATACTTAGCTTCCGGGTAATCGAAACAGTGCTTACATGACAGTCAGACTTGACCATTTCTTCTATTTGTTCTATCTACATTTTCGACAACTGGCTTCCCAGGGTGTGGTGCATCTTTGACATCAGAATTACAGAAATGGAATCGACAAAATCAAAATTACGTATGATTGGCTACTGAAATATCAACAACACAATGTTCGTATTTCAGCCGACTGTCTTGCGTTTTCGTAAAATGTCGCGAATTTATTCTTTGCTTGTGTCCATTTTCAACACGCTCTCAAATAAAGCAACCACAATGTTCTAATGTGAAATGCAGATCACTAAATCCGTCTGTTGAAAAAAGAAGGAATTTTTTTTTGTTTTTTTTTTATGTTTCTTAAGTTTTAATATGACTTCCATACCCGCATAAGTCCAAGGTGAACTTTTCGGCTCAAAATCTATCGAGCGATTTATATTTAGCGATACGTTCTATAAAAAACCTACCGAGAGTTGATCATTCTAGTTATAATAAATATATTATTTTCTCTATCGGAATAGCATGCTGAATAGTATAATTATGCAACGAATAATCAAGTCATAAAACTATTTTTCAAATGCGTCATTCGGAATTTTTTGTGTATTCTAGCGACTAGAAACGATTACCGCAAAGTGGTAATTTAAGTTTTGCAATTCATTCGGGAACATGTCAGGTGAATACGGTGGTATTCAGTGATACTTATTGAGTTTTTGGCCACAATGATAACCATATGAAATAGTATTTTACGTGGAGCAAAATTCATGAGTCTTCTTCCACATTTTTCGACAAATTTGCTGTCTCAAATGCCACACAACGTCCAAATAATATCCTTCATTTATCGTCTGGCCTTCTGGCAAAAATTTGAAGTACACAACACCGCGATAATCAAAGGTAATAGTCATCATTACCTTAACATTTGATCAGCTTTGACGCGATTGTTTCGGTTCCGGCTAAGTTGGCTTGCAAGCAAATGCCGCATCAACAATTATAATGCGTTTTATGAATGTGGGATCGGAATTGATTTGTTCCAACATGTTTTCAGCGACCTTAATGTGAAAATCGTTTGAATTGATTCGTCACCATTTCCTTCATGCTATTGATGCCAACTTTAGTTAAAGACGATGGTGGCCAACAAGGGCGAGTAAAATCTTCGACTACAGCTTTATCAGTTTTGTGTGCACTGCATCACTCTTATGCGCATGTTTTTAATAAGGTAGATTCACCGTAAATTTTCTGTAATATTTTCAGCGAGTGAACATTTTCTAATAGATGCTTGATTCTATCGAATTATAATTTTTTATAGAAAATAATTTGTAACGTCAGCATTTTGTTGAATTCTATATAAATTTTCCTACGTTCAGAACAATATTGATGGCCGCCATGATTTAACATCCATAAGAAAAAAATGGTCAGTATTTTGAGATGGAAAAAGTACCAAAAAAAGAAAAATAATAAAATACTAACTTTTCCACCCCTGGTATGGGTAATATTTTCAAGCGTAGCAACAACAATCAGAGCAAGAACACGGAACATGGAACATGGATACAATGAAATGCAGCGCAAGCATTAAATCCAATGGTGTGCATAGTACACTTTCTTGTTGCCTCTCATTCTCCCTTCAAAGGATTTTTATTCATATTGTTCTTTCGCCTTTCTGCCTTGGAACACAGAAAAAAGCATGAACATATTTAAAATGTCATAAAAAACCCTGTTGTCAAAACACACAGCCCGACAAAAGCAGCAAAAAAACACCACAAAAGAACGTGAATTGGGTAGAGATGTTCATCAAGGGGGTAGAAAATCCTTTTTATCCTTTTCTAATTTTGAGATTTTGAATTTTGTGTGCAATCGCAGTTTCGTTCTCCAAACTTTATCCTCCAGACATGGGGCATGTTACTAGTGTTGCCAAAATCAGTCAAAAGGGGGTGCAGTGACCAAAAAGAGCGAAATTAAAATAGGAATTGTAGCTTACAATTTCAAGCTTTAAATTTGGGTGCATTCTTGTATGCAAAATATTGTTTCCTTATTAAACAGCAAAAAAAGGGTAAACAAAGTTTAAGATATAGAAATTGTTCAAGGAATTCATACTCAATATTTTTTAAATTTGCGCAACTGAGAGATATCATGAGAAAACAAGTTTGTTTCTTTGTCAAAACAAAATTTGAAAAAAAAAAAAATTTAAAGCAGAAACTGTTTTCAAAATTACAATGTATTTTCTGTAATATCCTCCGCACATTAGCAACTTATTTGAAATAACCTGCTTTGTAAACTCTTAGCCGATCGAACTTTGAAATAGTTTGATTTGACTGCTTCCATGCCTTTTAATCTAGCAGGACAAGAAGAACGGTGATTAGAGAGGAAGATCTAAGTCTAAAAGTTATATTTATAAATATAAGAAAATCTTCTTATGCCTAGCTAAGCTGTTTTTCAGAACTCCACAGTTTCTTTTGCAGTCCCAATGCATTTTATATGTACAAAATTGTATCCGACGCTGGCGAAAACTTTCCCTTTTGAAGGATATTAAAACTTATTTCATCATTCCATTCGATTGTGGCTATTTTTGGTTTCTCACAGCACTTTATACCGTTGTGCTGAATTGTATCAAATATTGAAGACATCTTCATCTTTTGGAAGCGATAAACCTTAGTTGGATGTTCCTTCTCTGACCTAACCAAATCATATTTGAAAATTTTAACGAAATTCTGCTAGATTCTGTCCATAGGAGGCGATAAAGTCAATCGGCTTGTATTCTGTATTTGACCTAAACATGATGACGAAGTCATTGATTTTCAGGACATAACAAAAATCAGTATGCGTCATTAAACAAGCAAAGCAAATAAATCAGATGCGTCCAACGGTTTGATCTATACCAACATTTTGCGTCAATAAAAATCAAATATCATTTAATGAGCTTACGTGCATACTATTTTGAGGTTATTTTTAGGAACACTAAACTAAACAAAGGGTGGTTTGATGGTAGTGTCGGAGCTCGAATACACTATCGTATGTACAAACATCGAATTTGTTAACTGTCGTGTCACCGCCGATGGAAAATTTTCGTCATTCTATTGTTTTCTAATATTTCTTTTTTTAATTTATCAACATTTTTTTTCCGACGGATATTTTCTGGGAAAAAGTCTCAATAAATGGGGAATAATTTTTATATTTTTTTAACCAAATTATTAAATTTCGTAATATAACAACAGTAGTTTTTATCCCTCTCGATTGTCTGACGACGAACCGGTACATCGTTCAAAGCCGTGAGGATTGCGAATGTAGTAAGTGGGCTAAAAATAAACTTCCGAATACCAAAATTAAGCTCGTCAGAAAAATTTAACTTCTTCACATTTTCTTTAAGCTTTGACAATTTATTCGCTATCTAAGAATCGAAAGGTGTCACTCCAATTCATTAAAAATTAATGGGAACCCTTTGAGCATGATTTGTGATAGATACTAAAAGCTAAAGCGTTTTGATAAATAATTAGCCGAAACGAGAGTCCTTGTTAATCGGTATACATGATTCGGCTCAGCCGAACTTAATGCTGTTTTTACATGCTTCTAATGTTTTAACAATAAAAGTGTGCTATTGCTATTATATTGTCTCACTTAGATAAGTAATTATATGTCATTTGATACGAAAAAAAACTAACGCAGTGAAAATATAAACAAATAAATCACTAGAGTCTCCAATCATTTATTTGTTTATATATTTTTTTATTTTTATTTTTATATTTCTATATAAAGCGATTGAGATGTCTGTCTTTCCGGCTAGTGGATACGATTGCTAGAGCAAACCGTTACCAATCCTAACAAAAACTTGCCAATATTAATGCTTTCTTTATCTGTGATCTAAAATTTGAAAGTGGGCGAAATAGCTCGCTATCTGACTAGAGGTCAAGAATCACTTTTACATCTTGGAAAGTAATCAAATGCGCCGAATTAACGCAAAATATGGTTTATGTGGATGTTTTGTCCAAGCATAAAAAAAATTGTGAAATGAGCACAATTCGTCCCATCTCTTGCAGCTACCCTTTATACAAATTATTTCTGTAATAACTCTGTAAAAGCAATAGATCGCTGAAAAAAACTCAATTTATGTAAAAAGTGCCAAAATATTTTTCAATATTTTATTATATGATTTTATCTTTAAATTGTTCATTCTGGTTTCTTTCCGAATTTAGTTAGCAGTATAGGGGCGACCAATGGTTTTTCCAACAATTTCCCCATTCTCTACTCCCTACTTATTAATCCACATTAAACTATAACTAATACCGAAGACATATTTTGCTGCAGTCTGTTTCCATAAAACGTTCACAACATTACACTACCGAATCATCTGTGAACGAAACCATTGGAAATACGTTTTATAAAACTTATGAACGTTTTGGTCAGCTATACAAAATGTTGGAATTACGCAATTTTTCAACATTTCTTCAATTGGTTCACACCAAAATAGCACTGTTGTGGTAACCCTATTCAAAAAAAAAAACTAAAAACACTTTAAAAGGAAAATTTATTCAAATTATTAAGACGAAAATAAATACATATTCGGTTGTTTGGCGAACGAATTGAGTGATTCGTTTGATTCATTTATCTGCAGTTATTTCAAAGCAAAATTATTATTTGTGAATTTTGACGACTTTCCGGGTTAAATATTGGATTTGTTTCTAGTCTTATTTACAAGAACTTATAGATAAAACCTCTTTTCGTTATATTTTTATGAATTACTTTTCGTACGTATAATATTCGTTGCGTATTTACATCGCCAGTAAGATTTCATTCGAAAATATAAATAAAGAATTTCAAATATCTGGGAATTCGACTTATACATTAAAGCGAAATTTAAGTTATTTTCAAACATTTAAGTGTTTTTGAAATGAGAGCAAATACAATTACCATAATTAAGGATAATATACTAATTTTATCATCCTCATTAGTTTTGTTGTATATTTATTTGTACTTTACACTCTTTTTAAGCCTCCTTAATTTGTAAAAGCTGTGTAAAAATCAGTGTCTGCCGATGATTTTATACTATAACATTTTTAGATGAAAAGGAAACTTTCCTGAGTTGTAGTAAATTTGAGCTTTGGTGAAAGCTAGAATTGTTGCAAAAAACTATGCCAGAGAATTTACTCAATGGGTTCCACAACGAGGGAAAAAACTTTGTCTTCATTGAGGAATGTAGTCAGAGCATTGCACCCTCTGCTCAGCTCTTACAGTAACAACTGTAATAAATAATGAAGGAATGGCCCACAAATTTGAAGTGATCAATTCTACGCTTTTGAAACATTTTTGGAAGAGCTAGAGCAAAAAACGTTTTCCTCATAGAACATTCTTTTGTAGTCATGTACAATGACGGAATTCACAAAAAGTGGAATGAGTTTTCCATAAAATTTGTTCTCCATTATTTCCAAATTTTAAATACCATAGAAAAACGTTCTTTATAAAACTAAGTCAATGCACGAGCAATATTAAGCAGCAGGACTACCAATAACGTCATTCAGATGTCACAGATAGAAGAGATTATCAACTCAATAGAAATGATTGTCTCAATTATGTGTTGGGTATGGTTTGAAAAATACCACGAGCAAAAAATGGTCAGCTCCTCCTCCTTAACTTTTGTCATGTAAATAATATATCGTTTTATTGCAAAACATTATAATAAACTTATAAATAACTTATACTTTATACCATATGAAACAAGGTCTTCCTGACCAAAGAATCTTTAAACATCTCCGTATAATTTTATGTCAGCTCTTTACGGTAACGAAATGCTTTCCAAGTCTGTTTTAATAATAATGTGTTTCATTAATTTTTGTTTTTTTGTTTTTGTAATGCTTAATTTTCTTTAACATGTTTGATTCAATTTGTTGTTTTTTTTATTTCCAATTAATTTCAATTTAATAATACTTTATTTTGGAAAAGATTTTATTTAATTTAAAAAAGCTTTCATTTAATTTGGAAAATGTTTTGTCTAAATTGTTCTGAAAGGTAATTTTTTTTTTTTCACTTGACAATTACACAACTCAATATTTCATTACTGCATTAGAAGTACATCTATATCCTTTTTAATACCTTTCACTATAAATAAATATAATTTACTTTAATTTATTCAATTTATTGTACTTTTGGTATATTTTACGTAATCACATAAACTTCCAAAGGGAAAGATATACAAACTTATACAATTAAATGTACATACATACATATATCCAAAAGGAAAACCTAACAACATCATTATCAACAGTATATTTTAAGATCAAATGTAGTATTGTGGCAAATTGGGGACAAATCCTCCAACGAAACAACTTCGAAACAACAATACATTGTCAATTTTTTCAACGAGAGAATGTCCCACGGCTCAAGGCGTGATATATATATTTCGTTAAAAGAAACGCTCAATCCAATGGTGGCGAGATCATGTTTGCGTTTCTGCATGACATCTGACTAAGAAATTTGTATACCTTCACCTAAAGGTATACCGCAAAGAAGCAACTAAAGTATCAAGTATCTTTTGACCAAATGTGTTTCAATACTTTTCATGCCGATTTAACGATTTTTGTCTGGTTGGCAGACACAGTACTTTATAAAACTGCTTAAAACTTGACACAACCTAATTGTAAATGATCTATATCAACCCTCCGCTTCTGGACTCCTCATACAAATTGATCGAATTTAAGAATTACATCAAGTTGTCTGCACTGACAAAGATGTTTATTTAAGTTTATAATGGCTGGTAGGATTTGAAAAAACCGCTCAATTAATTACGATTCTCCTCGTGCCTCCCATATTATTTTTCAAAGTGCATTGCCGCACCTTTTCGGGTGGTGCCAAAAAACAAGATGGCCGATTTTTCAAAAGTCGATCTTAGCAATGTAGCTCCTAATTACTAAGCTGCTATGGCGAAGATTTTTCTCCACTGTGTTAGCTTACAATTCTCCGTAAAATTTGGCAAACAAATGACCGATTTTGAACATCATATATTTTGGGCATCACATCTTTCAAGTAGTTGCACTGAATTCATGCAAATTTGGCACATATCGTGCACATAGTGGACTTAGTTGTGAGGGCATTGAAACACCTATTATGGTGTCTCCAATACAAACTGAGTGATTTAATTTTTCCGTTGTATTCCTTAATTCGTAGTATGTAATTATCTAAATTTTTGTCAATTGTGTTGCAGTATAATGCTTGGTAAATTTGAAAAATTGGTTGAAGTATCACGCCGATTTGCCATCAGTCTATAATTACCAAGCTAAGGACTTCAGGAAGTTATAATTTTGCTTCATTTATTACACCTTCACTAGAAGGAATGAAGGTATATATCATTTAATACTTCCAAAACGTAACATTCAGAAGAAAGCTATTAAGGTAACAAGTATTTTTTGACCAAATGCGTTTCACGATTTTTTAAGCCAATTGAGAAATATCCGTTTGCTGGCTGGCTAGATAGGCGATGGTCTCGAAAACGGTCACACATATTTACTAAACTTGTCAAAACTTGACACTGCCTAATATTTTGCCAGAACGTAGCCTTGAACTGTAAACAATACGAATTGACCGAATTTGAGAAATCAAGTTCATGCTTGACAGAATTTAATAAAAATCGGCTAACTACTCTCCTTCTAGTATCTTCCATATAAATGACGCATTTAACTCACATATTCTTTGATCCATGTACACCAAATTTAATCGAATATGTACCAAATTCGATTAAATTTGGCGTACAGCGTTTGCCAAAGTTATGTCTTACAATGAAAAGGAACAGCATTACCGCACTTTTTCTGGTACCTCCCATACAAATTGCCCGATTCCCCAAAATTCAATATTCCTTCTATAATTACATACTGATAGGCTGCGGTGCCCTAAGTTCTTATTGAATATATTGACTAAACCACGCTCTCTCTAATAGCTCCCACCCAATTTAGCCAAATGTTGTTATCTCTAGATCTTTTCAACAATTACACTGAAATCTGCCAAATTTTGCACGGGTTGCGTTTGGTAAACAAAGTTCTTCTGGTACCTCCGATACTAATTAACCGATTTTTCGAAACTTAATTTCTGCCCTGTAGTCCCTAAACTGTAGACAGCAGTTACTTAAATTTTGGGCTTATATTATATTATAAAATCAACGGAATAACCACTCCCTCTGTGAAAGCTCTTATTCAAGTTACATAGCTCTACTACCCACATTCATACCTTTCATTCAATTTCACTAAATTCAGCAGAAGAAATTAGCAAACTTATTCTGCAAATAACAATGTCTGGACTGGTTGTGTTTTAGTTTAAAGTTTTTTTTTTTTGTAAAAACCTAGCGATCTCCTCTTCTGACTCCCTTTACGGAAAGGGAGAAGATGTACGTAAATCAGTTCACCTGATTGAAATTCCAACAATGGTTAAAATATGGATTATTCGAAACTTGTACTGAATTGAATTGAGCCTATGGAATTCCTTATTTCTGTGCTGCATTAGCTGTCAAAAACAGTAAAACACTTGTCGTACTGAAATACATGCCCTCGTTTTGTATTAATAGTCCCTTTTTGCTGATTCACTAATTAGTGGTGCCTTATATTGAATTGTTTTATACTCCACTAGTTCACGAACTAATATTTTTTTAAACAGATTTCTTCTTTTCCTATTGGCTTTCCCTTTTTGGCTCTGCACTCCTCAAATCATCGAATTAATTGTCATGAAGTTACATAAATAACATATTATAGAATGTGACATCATAATGTATAGGTACTCGTATTGAATCGGTTTTACACGTTTTAAACAGTGGGGACCTAAAATGTTGCTACCATTTACATGATTTTGAACGAACGATTTGTTATGAACGCCACTCAGAGTTCATAACAAACATAAAACTTTGCTTTCGGTGAAACATATATTTCATTATAATGCTTAGAACTTGCATTTTATCATACGGCCATAGCGCTCTAAATTGACAGTAACGGTTTCTCCAGCGCCATTTTCCAAGAAATACATCCCAAGACACCTCCAGACTATAATGCGCACCAAACAGTCGCTTTTTCCGGATGCAATGGCTTTTCCACAATCACTTCTGGGTTCTCCGAGCCCGACAGTTTTGCTTGTTGACGTAACCACCGAGTGAGAAATAAGCTTCATCTCTGAAGAAAAATTTGTTCGGATAATCAGCATAGAGCGTCTGTTGCTATAGTACCCAATCACCACATCTAAGGCTTTAATTGTTGTGCGAGTTGGACTCTATATGGATGGAAGTGCAAATCCAAATACATAATATGACATAATGAGCCGTAAGACAGGCCCAACTGCTGAGAATGCCGTAGAATCGACAAATTCGGATCATTCGACACACTTTCACTAACAGAAGCGATATTTTCGGCAGAGCTTACATTGCGATGATGAACAGGCCAGACCATATCTGTGAAGGTTCCAGTCTCTTTCAATTTCTTTCTACTCTTGCCAATTCCTTGCGCAGTATGTTGACTATGACGATCACATCATACCGTAATCACAAAAAGTGCCCATCACCACTTTTGTAGTAAGTTTTAATATTGAAGCTAGTTGGGAAAATCGCGCTCAGACAGGACCTATCGTTGTATACATGGAAACGCTGCAGCCAATTGTAAGGTCTGCTGCGATAGATCGGGAGAATGAGAGTATAAAAAGCTGCAGTGATAGAGAAAAATAAGATTGCAGGTTTAGGAGGAAGAGCTGGTGATAAGTTGATAATAAGCATTTATCGGCCCTTCCAAGAATCTAACCATTCTATTTCCTGGGTTTAGACTAGGTTTTACAAATGACGCGGAATCAGTCAGCCTTAAAAAACTATTATAACGTGACGATTCTAACTAAAACGCCCATATATAAAATTACAAAAATATAAACAAAAGCAGCATCATATTTAGTAACGCCAATCCAACAACAGACAATGCCAGTAACCACCCACCCCACCATCTCACATTCCAAGCACTGTCCAGCATAACAAATGATTAAACACACGCACTGTCAACAGAGCAGGCAAACAGCCTTTCATTAACCTCAGCATTTACCTCCGCCTACGCAACCACCAAATCAACCATCGCACACACCGACGATGTCACTCACTGACTTATCAACGTGGCCATAAAAGCATTCGTACCTGCAGATCAATGTGACCGATGATGATCAACGTACAAGTATATTAGTCCAATCTGTGTTCTGTAGTAATTCTTGTCAAGTGACAGGGTTTCGTTGCACTGCACCATTGATACCTATTTTGTGACGGAGTTTGTTGTGTGTGAGTGGAATTTTTGGAGGGATCATACCTAATACATTTGATACTGCAGGTGATCGATAGTTCACACAGGGTTCATACTGGTCGCAGTCTTTGCCATCTGTTTTACGCCGTTCACATCTGACATAGCGACTTCGGTTGCCTGTTGACACAACGGCCTCGGCTGACTGTTTACAACAGTGGCCTCGGCTGATCGTTTACACAGCGGTGTTTAACTGACTGTTTCCTAAGGTAGAAATATAGTATATATGCAACTGAAATCCATGTGGGATAGAAGTCATGAGAAGTTTGAGCCAAGTCGACGGTATTGCCTGATACCAATACCTGCAACTAAATCATAGCAATGGTCACAAGACGGCCCTACCGTATCCCGATGTAAATTTTTGCTAAGTAGATGTATTTGCCTAATACCCGTAATTAAATTAGGCCAACATCCAGAATCAGACCCAAATTTATTAACATTCAAAATGTTAACCAAAGCGAAGTGAGTTACTAAGTTCCTGATTAGCTTTAAATCGAAGATATCCGACCTGCCCTACCGGCAGCTATAATCTGCAGCATGACCACCTAAACGAACCGATTTTGTACTATTATGTTTATCGTATCTGTCATTCTAAAACTAAATAAAGCAATTGTTATTGTGGCCCTAGTCAGGGAAATCCTACTGTGTTACTTCGAAAAGTTTTACGCGTCCTTGTGATAAACCTGAAGGCGAGTCAGCCAATGATAAAAATACGTTACACAATATCATCATAGAAGTTGGGATAAAAGAAATACCTACTCGTTACCGACTAAATTAATATTTCATTTATTCATCGATAGCAAAATGAGCAGTTGGTTTTTAACAAAGACTATTTTCAGTTAGGGGAGTTGGATAGGGGATAAAGAAAAGAAGCAAAATTGCAACGCTGCACTTCAGACCTTCATTTGGAAAATGTAGAAGAAGCGATTTTTAGTAAATTTGCGTATGTATGAACAGGATGTCTGTCGGGAAGGTATACTAATTTGATTTGCCGCCATTTTGGTAAACATTAGTCCTGACAGTTCATATTTGGCAGTCGTGAAGTAGAGATGTGGCAAATTTATTGTAGAAAAATATTGTTGAAAAATATATAAAAATAGAAAAATATTTAATAGTTAAAATATATCATCAAAATCAATCATCGATTACTGTGACGATGTGAAAGTTACGTAAAATTTTTGGGAGAAAAAACGTCCCTATTTATCGTGTAGTGAATGCTTTCGGGGAAAGAGGGTTTGTAGCTGCTAGAGCCAAGCATGGACCACAACTTACTACACGATCGACTGAAAACATTACTGCTGCTGAAGAAAGTGCTCAAAACAATCCATCAACTTCAATTCGACGCCGTGCTCAAGAGCTTGGTGTTCAAAAAACAACTTTGGCCACAATTTTGCGCAAGGATTTGCATTTGCTTCCATTTAAGATTCAGTTGACAGCTTCTTCCACAACACCATTTACGCCGCCGTACATATGCCAATAGGATGTTACAGCTCGCCCATGACAACCCCGATATTCATGAAAAAATCATAATGAGTGGCGAGGCACATTTTCATTTGAATGGATATGTGAATAAACAGAATAGTCGGTTCTGGGCAATGGAAAACCCTCAAATTATTCATCAGTCACCCTTGCATTCATTAAAATTGACAGTCTGGTGTGCAATTTGGGCAGGAGGAATCATTGGGCTTTACTTCTTTAAAACAGAAAACGGCGTAACGGTAACTGTCAATGAGGAGCGATATCGTGATATGAGTGAAAAATTTTTAACGCCACAACTGCATGCTTTGGGATTGATTAACATGTGGTATCAACAAGACGGATTACAATGGAATTATTGCAAGACCTCTTTCTACAACAACTTATTTCAAGAAATGGTGATGTTGATTGGCCTCCACGGTCGCCAGATTTGACTGCTCCGGACTTCTTTTTGAGGGGACATCTAAAAAGTAAGGTTTATGCAAACAAACCAGAATCGCTTGAGCATCTTAAACAAGATATTCGTCATGAAATTAATGAAATACCGCGTGAAATGTGTGAGAATGTAATGAGAAATGTGCTCGCTTTTGTGAGGCTAACAGAGGCGGACATTTATCTGATATTGTATTCCATACATAATTGCAGACATTAAATAAAACATTTATCAATATAAGATCCATTCTCTTTTATTTAATCAAAAATTATAAACAAACAAAATAGTATATCTTCCCGACAGATACCCTGTATTTGTATATGGCGTGACAAAGCAATATTTCTTCATTCACAGTAAAAATGAAAGCTCAGTTGTACGGAACATAGTGCAAATTGAATGAAAGATACGAATCTAGGAATGTATAAAATAAAATTAGGTAATTTATATGGAAGGGTGGACATTTCGCAGATTTTTTTCTCAGTTTACCCAGTATTAAATATAATGCAATACAGCAAGAGAACTTAAGTGGTTTCAGGCCTCGAATTGAAAATTACTATGCAAATCAAATTTCTATAAATTGAAAAATTTTTACAGGAGGTCGAGTTTTGTTTAACGAAGTGGAAGAAATAAATCGGTCATTTGTACGGCAGTACCAGAAGAGGTGTTGCTAATTGATTGATTTTTTTTCCTATATTGCGGAGAACTGTAAAATAAAGTAATGGATAAAAACTTAGACAACTACAGCTGACTAATTAGAAATTACAGACGTGCTAGATTGGGTATTACAATGTGTACCGTTTTCATTCTGAGATCCCATTTTGACAAACGCTGAGTGCGTGCCAAATTTGATTAAATTTAATTTGATTTTTTAATCTTTCCAGAAATTATGAAATAATGCAAGGATAAATTATATTATGGACCGATATAGCCCATTGGCAACCCCCTAACACGATCTTGAAAAATATTAGGCTGTCCCAAGTTTCAAGAAGTTTCATTAAAATTTGCAGCAGTTATCGTGTTTACCAGACAGTCGGACAGACAGATACACATCGCTCAAAGGTTATGAAACGCGTTTGGTCGCAAGATGGTTGGTGTTTTAAACGCTTCCTTCTAGTTGTCACAGTTTTGACCATATCAATTGATACATACCCGTACCTTCATTCCCCTGGTTGAAACATAAAAGAAATTGATGTTTTGTTTTGAACATAGAATACTTATATTTAATCTAAACATAAATAAAGATAAATGTGATTACAATTTCATTAAACTATTCTATCGGAGGGTTCTCCTAAAAAAATGAAATGTAGTTGAATTTTCATTAATTTATTAAATCACTGTGTGAATATAATCATAAAAACAAATACACACAAATAAATAAATTCATGCTTTAAGCCGAAGAACTAATTCATTTTTGCAAATTTAGCTGTAGTTTGAATCCAAATTTAACCGGCATTCCAAAACTTATGTAAGCATTTTCTAAATGAATCAAACGCTAATATCATACTTTAACTTTGCTTCGTCAGCACGTTGGGGATTGTTGTTTCAATAGAAATGGATGTTCTTCCTCAGATACTTGTACACATAATAGCCATGGCTCATTGCACATAGCGTTCATTATAATGTCAACATGAACGCTTATGACGCGCTGAACAATTTGCACCTTGTTAATTAACGAGATTGCAACCTATGCGATACTCTTTTGTTGAACGAGGCAACACCCAGCCTTCTTTGGTATTATGAATTCAAGATCAACTCATCACAGGTAGGATATACCAAGATAAATGAATATGTTAGTTAAAATAGATGTCTCAAGGGCATTCCTCCGTACGTGAAGATATTTTAATTTAGGGAAACGTTCCATAGCATTTTTACAATAATCCAGTGATAAATTTGGGAAAGAGATTAGAAATTTGTTAAAATATTCATATTATCCTTGTTTGCAATTGACAAAACAAAACATAAACAAATTGTAATAAGTATATAGAAAAATATTGACAAAATTGGCTGTAAATTTATATCTGCTCAATAGGCATTCTGTTGTAATCAATATTTATGTGTAAACGAAGTTACGGCGGCCAAATAGTTTTAAGTGAAATCAATAAGACTTGGAATTCAGCCATTGTAGTGTCCGTTGGAAAAGAAGTTAAAATCCATTTTCCATATGCTCGCAGGAATTACAAAAATAGTTAAAAAAATACAAGTTCTCCCGGTTTCTACAAAAAATAAATTCCTTCAAAAGTGCCAAGAGCAAATTTGTAACCGACTGTCATAATACCACACATACATATTTGGAAGCCGATATTACGTTGCTGGGAGACGTCTTAATATATTGGCGGATATTGACGTAATATTGGTCAATTCTAATGTTCATGAACTTTTTAAAATTCACACGTTTTTCTAATAATGTAAAAAATGCTATCTTGATGTGTTTATTTTATTTTTTTTATTTATTTTTTTTCATTATTATTCATAAATAAATGTCAGTACACATCAGCGTATCATCGGAACAATACATCAGATTTTGATCAGTGTCTTAATTCAACGATACTGTGTAATAACCATTACCGGTAACAATAAAAAACCTACTTTCAATAAAAGGCTGCTTCAGCCACCTAATTCTTCAACAGGGCCATAGGGAGTATTACTATAAAACAGTATACGTATGGTCCATCAGTCAATGCAGATGCTCCTTCGACTTTCCGTAATAAAGGAAATGAAAAAAAGTCTTATGATAATTAAAAACCAGTGCGGAAATTTTCGGTGAACTGACTTCCAAATACCTTCACCCTACGTCGTTTTGCATCGTTACAAAAGCCTGCGTTATGTTATGAATCAATATACGCTCCCGAAACTAGGCGACATAACAACAAGAAGACACTAAAAAGTTGGAAAAATTTACTTTATCTTTCAACATAATCTCCTTTCAGCTCGATACACTTTTTCCAGCGATATTCAATACATTGTTTCTTGTAAAAACTGTCAAACTCCTTAAAATAGCTATCAACCGCAGACTCCAACCCGTCATTGTTAGCAAATCTTTTACCACTGAGCCAGTTTTCAAGTTTGGAAATATAAAATATCCGAGGGATCTGAATCTGGCGAATAAGGTGCGTGAACTTTAATTCATTAATTTTGGTCATCGCAGTAGTTGTCTTCATGAAACAACACCTTCTTTTTCACCAAATATGTTTTTTCCATAATTCCATCACCTAAATGATGCAATAAATTAGCATAACATTCGCAGTTGATGATTCTTCCTTGCTGAAGACAATCAATTAAAATAATCGCAACGTGACCCCCAAAAAACAGATGTCTGCAGATGGAACCGTCTTCACCTTCTTTGGACACGATTCTCCCATTTTAGTTCACTGATTTAACTGTTCCTTCGTTTCAGGTGTGAAGTAGTGGACCCATGTCTCATCCATGGTTATACTTCTAGCAAAAAGTCGGGTTTATTGAGGTGAAATGTCGCCAATGTCTTCATTGAAACATCTTCGCGACGCTGTTTTTTGCTCTATTAAAAGCAAGCGCGCCAGATGGGGCACAGCTTTCTCGTCTTCAAATCTTCGGTAAATATACAATGTATAGCAGTTTTTGAATGCCTATCATTTCAGCTGGCTCACGCACATACAGCCAACGATTATCCAACACCATTTTGTGGATTTTCTTAACCGTCTCTGGCGTTGGACACATCAATTGGTCGACCACTATGGTGTTTGTCTTGGCAGTTCGTACGTCCTCGTTATAATCTGCTACCCAGTACTTTTCAGTCGTGAACAAAAGAGCAGACTCTTCCAGAGAAGAATCTAGCTCGACTTTAATATTTGTTGGACTGAGATCTTTCAAATGGGAATATTAAATTACATAACAGTGACTCATTTTAATGAGACCAAGTTCACTGAAATCGTTTACTTTTAATGGCTCAAATAAAAATACTAAACAACGCCTTGAAACTTAAAACATAAGTATACATCAGATCGGCTAGTTTTTGAACCGTCCTCGTACAATAAAATAAGCAGAATTGTAGTTCACTGAAGTGTTTCGCTTGGAAATTATAGAGGAAACATTGATTTTGCTTATATCGATTAATTTGTAAGTAATAATAATAAGTATATGGCAATGCAGTATGTTTTCATAAATGGAATTAAGGTAACTAAGCGCCTTAAGCGTTCTAAAATACAATTGAATAAATGGTATGAATATAGAACTATAGGAGAAAGTTAGATTGCATAATTTCTACGGCGGCACAAGAAGGGTGTGGATATACGATCTACTGTTTCACATTTTATCAAGCATCAAAGTACCCTATAATTAGTGTTGCCAATTTAGCATTTTTTCGCGCTAAATTTAGATTTTCTTTAATCCGTTCAGCGGACAAAAATTGGATTTAGCTTTAAGATTTTTTTCTGGAATTTTTCACAAATATTTTAGATTATTTTTGAATTTTTCCCTAAGCTTGTTATTCCAAAAAAAAAAAAAAATGCTTACGGCGTTGAAAGAATACACCTACATCCGAATATAGAAACCTAGCTTTTGACTTGTAGATCACCATTCTATATTGCCATAAAATAGTTTGGAGAAAATCTTACAAAGTATCGTAAAGAAGTAAAAGTATTCGCACATTTAAAGTTTTATGAAAAGTTAAAGGAAAGGTAATATTTCGATGCCTTCGCACGAACTGCTATAGTAATTAAACTCTAAATTAAACGCATAAAAAATATATCAAAATATGTGAACAAAAATTAAATCTGATGCTTAAGACTGACACTAAATTCTAATTGCTGCTGAAAATCGTGGATAAATTCAGCGATAAAGCATAAAAATTATTAAGAAAATTAATAATACTGTCGGGTTTTGAATTTAGGCTGGGTTAGGACTTTAAAGAATTTCATTAATAATTTTTTTTATTTGGAGCGAATCAGAATATAATTAATGCAACTTTCATGACCTTTGTCTAACAAATATTGCATTGTTATACGAATCTTTTTGCCAACCGAAAAGGATCATATGGTCTGTCTCTGGCCGTAAAATAAACCTTTTTATCGGTTTGGATGCTCCAATAACGAATGTAAGAGTTCAAAACTGTGCGCTAAAGTAATTCTAATGGAAAACAAAGAAGATGAAAACTGGATGGAGATTGCACTTTTGTATAAATCTTATGAATTCGCAAATCGAATTGGATTTAAAATATTGTCTTATATAGCAATATATTCTTATACCTCATCCGTTAAGTTTCAAGGCATAAATCACAATAAAAATTGATGTCTTCCAATTCAAGCTCCATTAGTTTTCTTAAAAAATTTTAACTTTTTTCTCGATTTTTTACCTTATTTTAGTTTTTTTTCCGCGAAAGAATTGGCTTTTTCTCATTACCAAGTTCTGGTAACACTGTATACAATTAATAAATGTTTAAATTTGTAGATGAAAATGAACAATTTTATAAAAGGTGCTGCAAATGGAGTGGTTATCCAGTCGATTTTCTTAATACGAATTAGGAACTACAGGGGGAAAAGTACAATTTCCTGAAATCGGTTAAGAAGAGCGCCCCTCCTTTCATTCTCTAGACAAGATGCCGCATGATGTGCGTCCAATTTCACTAAATTAATTGTTGTGTGTTATGTTCGAAAAATATGAACATTACAATAGGTAGGTTAAATATGCCATTTATACGGGGCAGCATATCAGGCTTCATTACTCGATATGTTACGAGTTATGAAGAAAAACCTGAATTTTGAAAAATAGATCAATTTGTATGGGAGGTACTTGGAAGCGCGGGTATCTATGCAATCCTAAGCCACTATGTGACAGAATATTAGGCTGCGCCAAGTTTTAAGAAATTCCATTAAGGTTAGTCTTGTCTGCCATGGAGCAATTTTGGTCACGATACTCGTACACTTGGTACTACAAATACTTTCTTCTGGTGTTATATTTTTTGCCGAGTCAAATGACATAAGTCTAAATATTTTACCAGATCGTAGTCAATGATTATAAACGTAAATCGATCCACACAGAACGAGTTGATCGATTTTCCGAAGTTCAGTTTTTTCCTCTGCAAATTTTAATCTGTAGACAGTAACAAGACACATTTTTAACTCTTGTATTGCTGGATAAAATTTGGAAAAATTGACTGCATGGTGACTGATTTAACGCATATATTTTTATGTTCATATACCTTTGGTATTGTTACATGAAATTCAGTAAAGTTTGGTATAGTTTAAAAGCTTGTTGAAATATGATTAGAAAAGAAAAGTGTATTAACCCGCTGTTACACACAAACTGAGGAATGCAACTTTTTCTTTGTAACTCCTAACTCGTAAACTGCATCAACATCGGATTTCGTCCAGTGCATTGATGTTTATTGCCTGGTAAAAATTGGAGAAAATTGACCAAATAACCAGGCTTCGCCTGACACATTGCTGAAAAATAACCGATTTAACTCAAATATTCTTAGCTTCACACCTTAAAATCAGCTGCACTTAATTTAGACACAATTCATATTTTAGCACTTCTATTCGAATATTTTCCATACAATTTGACCGATTTATCAAAATTAAATTTTTTCCACTATTAATAATAATTAGTAAACTTCATTTCTTTAATTATTGTTGATTAGACTTAATAACATTACTTTCAAAATTCATACTTATAACTTTATAACATATACTATGAAAGATGACGGGTTATCAAATTACTGGTTTCAAAACCACCGGTTTGGCTATGTTGTCAGCTGTTAAATAACTGTCATCTGAAGTATTTTTAATTTAGTAGAGGTTGGCCATTTACAAATATGGATTGTTTAACAACCGAAGAACGCGTAAAAATAGTTAAAAACTACCACAAAGATGGTGATTCAAACGTGGGCACATTTCGTACATCACGAGGTGGTTATGGTCGTCGTATATTATAAGGAAATTTAAAGAGAGTGGAAGCGTTACAGATGTATTCAGAACATCATCGCAATGCACGCACTACCAAAAGTGTATCGGATAATCCGAATTTGTCAATTCTATGGCGTTATCAGCAATTGGGCCTATCTTACGCGCATTATGGCGTATATTGCATTTGGATTTATATCATCTCATCCATACAGAGTCCAACTCTCGCAACCATTAAAGTCGGCTGACCATTCATAGCGCCGTATAAATGCTGATTTTTCGAAAAAAAAATTCTTCAGCAATGATGCTCATTTCTCACCCAGAAGTAATTGTGGAAAAACCACTGCATCCATAAAAAGTGGCTGTTCGGTGCGTATTATGGTCCGGAGGTTTCATTGTGCCGCATTTTTTCGAAAATGACGCTGGTGGAACCTTTACCGCAAATTCATAGCACTATGGTTGTATGATAACCGACTTTTTTTGGCTTGCAATTGAACATAATGAACTGAACGATATGTGGTTTCAAAATGACGGTGCTACGAACCGCACAGCATGACCGTTTTTGGCTTCATTGCATGAGAAACTTTTAGAGAGCGTAATTTTAGGTTTTGCCGACGTCAATTGACCACCATGATCATGCTTTTTGACGCCGTTAGCCTTCTTTTTGTCGGGCTACATCAAAGATCGTGTTTACGCGGATAATACCAAAATGTTGGAGCATTTGAAAGCCAACATTTGCAAGTTATCGCCAAGATACCGCCCGAAATGTGCAAAAAAGTGGTCGAAAACTTCCTCGAAAAGAACCACTGGTACAATCAATCCAGAGGGGGTTATTTAAATGACATTGTATTTCGTGCGTAATTGCAAGATCCGAACATTATAATGCAATAAATGGTTCATCGACATCATTGTTTAATGTGTGTTTTATTTAGCTTTACTTTTGAAACCGAAAAATGGATAACCCTGTATTTTTAGATCATTCCAAGTCCAAATATTTATTGCAGTCAACAAATAATCAAATATTTCATTGGAATTTACATATTTCACATATATTCAAATAGCAAAATTGCCTACCCAATTGATATATTTTGATATTTAATGCTAAAAACGGCAAAATTCCTATACTAAACAGTTATCAGAAAAAATCGAGTAATTAATCATGCCCCTTCCGGCAACTCCAGCATTGTCACGTCATTGCTCAGCCAATTATTATGGTCGATTTGCCAAAATGAAGTCTTTCCTCTGATAGTTCACAATAATCTATCTCTGCTTTCAGGCAGTTCAGTTTTCAGGCAGTTTTGCTGGATTCAGTAACAATTCAAATGAAAGAAATTGTCCTCCATATAATTTGTCGGATTCATTGAGATTTCATTATCTCTAATTCATAGGTTGCACCAACTTACATTTTTATCAATTGTAATACATTATAATTAATCTATATACGAGTATGTATATTGTTATTTTACATTATTGCACATTATTATCATTTTCTACATATGTTCATGAAATTCTTTTTTGCATCATATTTTTGCAGGTTCCTGTGTTTGCATCTTTGTTCCGAATGGCTGGACAAACTATTGGACCGCCCATCATATTTTTTATTAGCAAACGATGAGAGAATATGGTTAACATTTAAAGAGCCATATCTCATGAACCGTTACAGATATAAAAAAGAGATTTGGTGCATATATTACTCATATGGGAAGAAGCATCCTGGAGAAAACCGCGGTTCTAGTAGTGCAACTGAGTGGAACACCAACTGCACAATAATAAGAAATTCAAATAATTTTTTTTAATCAATGTATTTTATTTGTTGTTTTTTATTTTTCAATACAATCTATGCTATCTATATATATCTTTCTATCTATATATATCTATATCTATTTTATACAACTCATTGATCTTAAAGTTGACAGACTGTAAATGACTTCCATGGTCATTCACGCATATGTGACACCTAATCAGAAAATTGTTCATTCGGGATCGCCTCAGTTATTGTTTTAATTGGCTGTTTTAATTCACATGCCTTGGTATTGTTTTGAACACCTTTTGTTTGACATAACCCCATATAAAAGCCTGGAGCAAGCAGATCCAGTGACCTTGGGGGTCACCACAAAGTCGAGCTTCTGGGTATTAATTTGTTTGAGAATTTTCTTTGGAACTCCGCTATAACCGGCCTGGCTATTTGTGCAGTTGATCCATGTTCCTGAAACCAACTACTGTTGAAACGGATGGATCTTCGGCACAGTTCTGGGTAAAAAAACTCCTTCAACGTCTTTAAATGGGGACCATTTCATTGACAGTTGACTGTAGCACCATTCGTGCGCCACCCTGTATTTCTAAATTCATATCTTCGCATTGAATTGAACTAAATGCGGCATAATTTAGTAAGCACCAAACTTTTAGCAAATTTAGTACAGTGGATAAATTGGATTACATTGACCACATTGCTTTCTTAGGGACATACAGGTTTTCCTGTGAAGCAAGAATTAAAGGCTCTTAATAAAATCTAAGCGGAAGACTCTAACAAATTTTAATTTTGAACTTTTTAGTCTGCGTCATCTCAGAGTGCGGTTTGATAGAAACCTACCGATTTTAGCGTCAACCCAACTGCCTGATATTTTTGGGGTTGGTGGGTTCAAATCCACATTATACGATTGCTAAGGATCAGAAAATATTATACTAAATATTACTAAATTCTTCATATTATTAACCAATTATGATCATTTATCCCACATATAGGTACAACTTGCGGATAGTCTAGCACTATTTTGAGGACTATTTCGTTGTTGTTGTACCCGAGATCTCTGTAAACGGATTTGATAGATTCAATGTTCATATCACTTTTACCGATTTCAATTCAAAATTACCCGAAACCCCCGATAACATGTTCAGTTAATTGGCTCTTGCATTTTAGTTAGATCTAAGTTTCGAGTTTTGAAACAACCAATACAACATTTTCAAACATAGCATAACTTATGTTGGGCTATATTTGTGATATTCTAAATATAAAATAGAAGTATACCTCCCGATCCCAGTTGTGGTTACTTACTGTTTCTAGCATCTAACATACGATGCATCAATTATGACGGGTAAGTTATTATAAATTGAATAAATTGTTTGAATAACATTTTCATTCTTACATCAAAATGTTCTCTGGGTAGCCGGCATACCACGTATCTGTTTTCATAGGATTTTTTCGTCATCACATTTTGCGGCGGAGGCTTGGAGAGTCGCACAAATGAGTGTTGGAATATGCATTTAGTTCAGATATTACACGGTTGTGTCATGAACTTGGGAGTCGGTTGTTTGGAACACGCATGTAGAACTTCCCATTGAATGATGAAAAAATCCTCCTCCCTCCTAAAATAATGATTGTCTCACAATTCTCTAAAAACAAAATACTTGCCTCCAACAGTTGGGAATTTGAATAGAGCGATGTGTAAATCTGAAAGTCTTCATTTGGCTTTCAATTTCAACTTTAAATTGCATCCTTCTGAATGGCTTACACACAACACATTAGGGAAGGACACCCTTATGCTTTAAAAATTCGCCATACCCCTAGAACAACGATGACGTTTCTTTGCATTGGTTGATTTTTGTTCGTATCGTTTTCAGGCATCCACTTCAAACAATGAAAGTATGTATAAAGTACTTCAGTAAAATGCTTCTCAAGGATGTGTACTTGTGTACATTTTTCTTTTGTAAAGGGCACTTGTTGTGTTTGTAAAACCTCTTCAAAATATGGCGCGTTTGCTGAAGTATGCAAAATATACGTGAAGAATATGTTTGCGAGAGGATGATATGAATGAACCAAAAACATTCACATGTAATCAACAATACGATAAGAAAGGGGCAAATGCTGCAAAATAATACATTCGAATCTTGTAAACTGATCCCAAATTGCATAAATTGTTTGTCATTGATTTTAGTGATTGCAATCGTATTTTATTTCTAGAAGTTGCAAAAATGAATAGAATAACGCTAGAAGTTTTGTGGAGTGGGCACGATTCGACTCTAGCATCACAGCCAACATTACGCTGAAGTATTACAAGCTTTAAAAGGTGGATAATTTAATTTCTTTTTTCCAAGTTGACTTTGTTACAAGTTATCGTTATAACTCTAAAACTCTACTGACATAATCGTTGGCGAAGGAAAATAGTCTTAAACGGTAGACATACTGATATTGCTCGCACACATATTATTTACACAATCCACAGAGTTCATTACAATGGTCCAATAACTTTCCCCTATTGAAGTTGTCGTTCCTGCAATGAATAAATAATAAATATAGGTAAATAATAATAATGAATAAATAAGCAGCGAAAATTGAACGTCGAACAACCATTTTGTCTTTTTTTAAAGGTTATGATAGGCTTATTGTTTTCTTTAAAGGCTATAGTACGCAGACCAAATCTTCGCTTTCTACAAAGAATATTCATATATGATGCCTCCGATGTAATTTCCTCTCAGTTTTCGTTTGTTTGGATAGGACGCAATTCTTCACAAAATCTCACCTGGAAATCCATAAAAAACCCATCGTTTTCTACAAAATAGAACTACAATTTCAAATACATTTTTGTTAGAAGCAAAATGATGTAAATGAGACCTACATGGTGCTTTTTTCTTCTATTTCAAAAAAGATTAAAAGTTTTTAAAAAGTTTCAAAAAAAAGCGTAATTTAAACAATAACATTACTCATACAATATTTTAAAGGATTGTCGAATATTCCTTCTTAGTTTCGCAAGGACATCACAACGCATCTGAATTGGAATAAATGAAAATAAGCTGTTAATCTGCTTTTTGCTCGAATGTTTTCGAAGAAATTTGTTGCTTACATTGCGAACGCCCGACAAAAGCTCTGCGACCATAAGAACACGGGTTAAGGCTCCATTGGTAGTATATTTGAAATCCATACTCCGCAAATTAAGACCTATTTGTACCAGTGCGATAAAACAGAGCGCAGCTAAATGTTACAACGTATACACAGATTCTTGTAGAACCTGGGGCAACTAAATAAGAAAAGCTCTCTGCAGCGTTTCTACAGCATTTTTAATAAGTTTCTTATCTTACTCCTTTTGTCGAAAGTAGAAAATCCAGAGACATACTTTCTTTCTTTGTGTAAATATAAATAAATGAAACAGAAGAAAGAAGAGTGTAATTTTAATTTAAAGTAATAATAGTAAACAAAAGTATGAAAATTATGATTTCCTAACCATTTTAACGTCTAACAACAAGTGACGGCGACAAAATACACTTTGGGACAAAAAGGGCGATTCTTGTAAGTGAAGCGTAACGTCGTTCTGATATAAACCTTAGATTTCTTTAAAACAGCAGCTTACTCATACAAAAAGTGAAAGGAGTGAAAATTTAGTTCACGATATCTGGATTTTAATGTCCCCAAAAAGTTATGTTTTAATAGCCATTATTTATTGAAATATATATTGCTTTGGGGGAGGAAAAATTTTAAATATTTGAAATATAATATTTGTAGAGATAAATCGAACAAGAGCAAGCGAAAATTTCGTTTATGCTGTCATCTTGCAGAGACGAAAAAAGAAGTTCATTTTATTTTCCTCCTCTTGTCTTACTGTACAACCATGTTTGATATATAAAGCATCAAATGGCGAAATGTCACCATTTTTTATTTCAAACAGACCTGTGTAAAGATTAGTATACACTTTAAATGAAATTCCCATTTGATTTGTATCTTTTCACCTCTACGGGGGAAACATGTACTTGTATACTTGTGAGAAAAACTCATCTTCTTTGAAACTCTTTACTTCTTTATTGCCAAACTTCAGTGGCACTTTTCATGGAAAATAAAAGAGAGAATGTGCTGCTGTAGCATAAACATCCCCGTAACAGTATTCCCAAACGAGATTTTAGTAATGAACTGCGAGTCGAAGCGTTTGTCGACGCAATCAGTGTAGAAAGAAGACTGAACCATGCTGACAAGAGTGAATCATCAACAAAAAGTGTTGTTGATCGGTGAAGGTTACAATTACAGTGCTAGTGGAGGGAAGAGGAATGAGCTAAATTGGTGCTAAACATTAATGCTAAACATAAAACAGATTTCTGTGCTAATTTCATCTTTGTAAACACTTGTCAATTCTCTCTATAGAGCCTAAGAAAAATTTTAAATCTCCACTTTTTCTTGTTCATCCTTTTTGTTTTTCTTCGCCCTTTATACTGTTATTCTTCTTGGTATTGTCATTCACTTTGACTGATAATGTTTGGTTACACAAAAAAACTTGGTAGCATAAGAAATATCCAGTTTATTAAATACGATTACGTATTGCCTGTTTCTGTACCTCAAATGAAAATCGGAGTGAAAGAAAGCAACTCATCCTTTATGACGCATGTTTTTGCTTTTCGTAACTGCAGGAGAAAATATTGCAAGATAAAAATATTTTTACTTTTCGTACAAATTCCTACAAAAGTTATTCAAATTAAACGTATTCAAACGACAATAAGGCAACATAAATACAATAAACAAACACTTGCAGTGTTTGTAACTAACACTGTTTCCAACGTTGCAAATAATATAAATAAAGCATTGTATAAAAAATAAGTATTGTCCATCGCCGTCTATTATTATTATTTCTTCTTTGGCTTAGTAGGGCATCCAACTTTTTGGAAAAGTGCAAGTAGCTCGGAATCTTCTGTTGCCGCCCAGAATCCAGTACATGTGTGTGAATATGCGATAAGCATTAACATTGTAATTTTGCAATTTTCTAATTTATATTTGAGGCAATTTTCCTAAATATCAAAGGAATTTTTTAGCCTGACAGTAAAATAAATGCTGTTGGCGCACATTTCATCCTTCAGAAGTATGCAGGATGAAATGAAGCTTGCAACTTTTTTGCTCTTCGTGACCGTAGGAATATATTAGCGCATGGTGCTAAATCAAGCATGGGGTTCAATTCAGTTAAGATTTTAGCTTATGTTCACAGATTGCTCCTCCACCGAAAATCTGTTGGCTCCTAATACCGACATTCCTTGGTGAATTCTTGGTGTTTTCTTCTTATAATGCACTAGAAGCTGCTGCATTGTTACCTTTTTTTTCTTTTTCAGCTGAAATGAGTAAAAGTTAATAAATTGTGAAAAATATATTATTTTTCATTTACGATTTGGAAGACTCTGGTTTTCCATTTAGGTTGATTTCTTTCAGTCAGTCGAAAAAACAAGGGATTAGGTTTGATACTTGCATTCGTAAAGATGACTGTTTATTCGAGACAGAGAAACCTAATTTTGTGTGAAAGTGTTTATGATATCGTTCGATTAATCGTTCGAGTGGAATTTTTAGGACGTTAATTTTCGAGTGTTATGAATCTGCGGCTTTTATCTAGAAAATTATTGTTTTAGAAAAATTTAATCTTTCAATTACTAAAGCTAATACAATAAGATATTAACAGTCTTAGTTTAAGTATAGATAAGATTATAATTGTGAAAATTAATATTGTATGGAAAGTTAAACGATTTTCCACTTAGCCAAACAACAAGTCTCATTTTCCTCAAATTTCTGTCATAGCTAACACAATACAATCCAATTTAAATATTTAACAAATTGCCGCTGTGGGGTCTTTACAACAAAAAGTTATCAGTTAAAGTGAGTGAAAAGAATAATAAATAATTTAAACTGACAAGTGATTCAGAACAATATTCAAACCTCTAAATTATCACTAATTTGTCTAAAACAATTTTTCAAATTAATTATTTCACATTCATTCATTTTTCACTTTATATTCATTCCACCTCTCGGAATAAATTGAAATTGTGATCATATTAATATTTTTGTTGCATAAATTTCATAGATCTCGCATTTTCAGAAATAAATAATGTTATTACAGATAGAACTTTTTTCTAGATCTTTCTTTTTGAGTTGTTGGTGAATTTTCCTACTTTTGTCGTAAGAAATAACATCAGCTATTAATAGAAAATTAACATTAAAAACGTGGTCATAAACAGTTCTGCATCTTATTTGGCCGATTTCGAAGAAGTTTATATATCTGTGCTTACAAGGAAGAACGATTCAAGTACAAATTTTCGATTTTGCGATATTAAGCATTTTTTAATAACAACAAAAATGTGTTCTTACTAATATCAATAATTATAGATATTACGCAGTTTATCAAAATTCACTGTTTTAAAAAATTGTTATAGTTTGTGAATTAACTGCATCGAATTTGCAATGAGAATTAGAATTAACTCGACTTAACTTAAACATTAAATTTTTATTTTTGTGACCACTAATACTATACATTAGTCAGAATTTATAGAAATACTTTTTTCATCGGATCGGACCGCTCTCGATTGTAGTCCCCATACGTAAGTTGATTATATATCAATATCTGTAATTTTATATATATGCCCGTGACTTCTACGTTTTCCAAATAATTTTAATAAACGTCGTTTACATTTTTAATTCGTAGCACAATTTTTTTTTTTTTTTTTTTTTTGAATGCTGCTAAAAAATTATGCAAATTCGTTAATAGCGCCTCAGCTAAAAGTCTAACTAGAAAGTATTGTACGACCTAAAGATACGATGTTTATCACCTTCGTAATTAGCGAATTTCCAATTTCCACGACTACAAAATAATTAAGCTTTTGTTATTGGACAAATCTTTTAGAACTTATTTTTGGCCACATTTTCGTCAAATTGTAAAAGAAACATTTTTCCAATATTCGCAAATGGGGCAATGAAATAACTGTAGATAAGATAATAAAAATGAAAAATCCGAAAATAGGTTTCATCTTTCTGCAAACGAGTTGGATCAATTTAGCCCATTTTAGATACGTGCGGCTTGTAATGAAGTGATCTATATACCGGCTGACCTTCAGATGGGTATACGTATCAAAAATGCGCCCTAGTCACCCACACATATAATTATCCTTTTTTCCAGAAATTTTTTCAGAATTTTTTCCAAAATTCGATCCATAGTGCAGAGGGCGACATACCAACTGTAGCAAATTACGTATTTGTATCAGAAACATTTTCCAATTTCCAGGCTTTTAAATAACACTCAGTTGTCAAGATATTGAAAACTGACATATCTCAACCTTATATAACAAATACATTTTAAACCTTGGACATTATAGTTACAAATATCACCTTCTAATACCCTCTGGAGTTAAAATACCCATCCACGACAATTTGAACTGTTCCTCAACTGTCTTACAAATCTATAGGGTTATTCAGTTAGCGGTTTCAAAACTTCCGGTCTGCCAAGGTAGTCAGCTATTATTTAAAGTGTTATTTATTTAGTGAAAGGTTTGCCATTTACGAACATACATCGTTTAACCACCGAAAATTAGTTACAACTTCTACAAAAGTGGTGCTTTAAACGAGGGTTTTCAATCGAACAAAATTTTCCTCAGCAGTAAAGCTCATTTCTCACGGCTTGGAGAACCCAGAAAACCAATTGTACCCGGAAAAATGACTGCTTAGTGCGCATTATGATCCGGATGTGTCATTGGGCCGTATTTGTTCGTAAATGACAAAAGAATCCACTGCTGCAACCAATCCAGAGGCGGTCATTATATATGCAAAAGCATAACATAAAAATGTGTTGAAATAAACCCACAAATATTAATAACCGCGTCAGGAAGCGGATTGGATTTCGTATGAAAAATAATTACGTTTCGTGTGCACCTGTTGGAGTAATTGCTTATATTGCTTTTTTCAGATGTTGTTTCTTTTTGCTATCACAAATGAAAGAAATTGGTCAAGAAAAAGGTAAGCTCAGATGTATGGAACATAGTAAGTGGATTGTTACAGCTATTGGAACGATGTATTACATTTGTTTTATTTGATCTGTGTCACAGAGCAATATCCAAGATTACATTGCATATAGCGAAAGATATGGAACAAAAAATGTGTGCGAAAAATAAAAAATTCTCATCGTAGCATGTATGGTGTCAATCATTCATTTCAATCATCAATCATTTGATTCAAAGTTTAAGATTATGGAGCTATAACGTGCGTTTATTTTTCACACGTACCAGCCGTGACATTCGTCTGGGGAAAATGTAGTACATAAATTTTAGAATTGTTAAAGTGAAAATACAACCGATAATATTTGAGCTTTATTTCTTTTAAATATAATTCAACATATAAAGATTGCTTTTGCAAAAACCCATTCGAAAATTACTCGCAAATATTAAATCGATCTTCGAATGAAAACTGATAACAAGGCTGTCACCCAAAGCGTAAACGTTGCGTCCGTAGCCACTCGAATTATTAAAGTTACGATTTGTTAAAGTTACTCAGAAACCTGGAACTGAACTAGCTAAAAGAACCACAAGAACCGGTCGAACCGGGTTTCAAGAACCAAGAACAACCTGCCGGATCTCTGTTATGCGTCGTCTCACATTAAATAGTTTGCAGTGATCAATGAGGAAATGCATGCGCCTGTACATGCAAACTATTTTGAAGGTAATGAGCTAAGTTGTGCGAGTGCGTATGTTTATTTGTATTATGATCACGTGACCATTTGTAAATGGCGTGCATATCCTTTGCTAAAAAAGGAAGGTGGAAAATAATAATATTTGCTAATTTTGCTTAGAACCGGAACCGGTCCAAATACCCGGTTCTAGCCGTAACCAAATGCCGCAGAAAAACTCATTAAAATACCGGAAATGACACATCACTACTATTTATGACTTAACAAATAGAAGTACTTATTTGGTATAGAAGTCTGTTCGTTCAAATGTATTTTGAAAACTTGATAGAGATCGAACCGCTCGAGCCGGAATTTGCATACCATCCCAGTAAAAAAATAATAGACATTTTCATTGTTTATTCCATAGTTTTACCGCTTGTTAATTAATTAAAAGCGAAATGCGATGGTAACTGATAGATATATCAAATAACTTTACTAAATCCTATATTTTTTCCAGACACACGGTGGGTAACTCTATGGCAGGTTTCGTAAGTAAAACCAATGAGTCCAGTAAAAAGGAACTTCCTTACACAAGGTCTGAATGCAGAGAAAGCGCTAAAAGTTCGCCCGAGCTTATGAATAATACATTGGCTTCACTAGTTTTGCAGTGGTGTACATAAACACAGCAAATTGCTTTCAATTAATGAATGAATGATGAACAAAAGTTAGAAAGCCTCGGAAAAAGAATACGTTTTTCTTCAGAAGCATTTTGCCTAAGCTTGTCAAGATAAATTCGTGTCCCACACATCTAAAAAAGAAGATGAAACACGATTTTTTTTTATGAAAATGTTAGCAAAAAATTAAAAAGTTTGATCTCTTATGATTGATTTGTATTAAAACGCACCACATTTGTATTCTGTGTATAACTTATGTCAGCATTATTATATCTAACACATAACTATGTATACGATCGAAGTGAAAATAATTTTTTGTTTTGTTTTTTTTTTTGTCATTTCTTATTGACACGAATGTGGCCAATTAGGTTGGCATTAAGAGATTATACTGTGAAAATGTAAAAAAAATCAATCAATCAGCAACAATACAATTTATCACCTATTTCGGTGAAGGTTTTTCGCACATCCGGTTACAATGAATACAGATGTTGTACTTTATGGGCAAAGGATGATCTAATCTGCCTGGAACGTTAGTTTTAAGTGATATCTGTTATGTTGTTTAAGTAATTTTACATATACAAAATCAAATGTTTTCACCTGAAATTTCTCCGTACTTAGACGGCATTATCACACATTTGTAAACGACGTGAATGAACTTGTGAAATGTCACTTAGTAGCCTAGTAGTTACAACACCAGTTTCGACAACAACACCAGTTTCGACAACAACACCAGTTCCGAATAATTCAAAAAAGAAAAGTGCAAATTTTATGTACAAATTTTTGATAAGGGCTTCCTCGATAAAAACTTTTTCAACCAGTACTGTGCCTCGAACATAAGCAGGCAATTTTCGTCGATTTTTAAATATTTAAAAAATAGTTGCACAAATTTTCAAACAAAATATCTGTGATTTCACAGAACATGCAGAAAAGTCACGAATAAGATCCGTGAGCCTCAAAACATACTCCTTGAGGAGTGTATCGGAGCGCATAAATAAAAATTTTTTAAATAAGTTCACATTTTCTAAATAGGTGACTTAGTTGCCTTTGTCTTTGCCCAGAAAAGCACAGTTTACACAAACAAATGAGATCCTTACAGAGAATAGGAGTCCTGTGGGATGGCACCAAAATGTTTTGATAAATTTCAAAACAATTGATTACGCCTCACGATCTTATTGAATTAAGTATTCCATATGTGGCACATGGGGCCGACAAGTGTGAGGTGTTTGAATGTCATCACATAGTCGTTGGAGAAAACAATATCAAGTCTGACCGTTTAGACAACTGACGATATCGATTCAGACATCTTTGAAACTAATTGAAGAACCGTTAGAAATGAAGCCCCCATATTGGCCACACCGGAAGCACATTTTGAATGTGGCCATGTAGTCCTTGAGGAACACTACATTATGCCCAAATTCCAAATTAATCGACAGTAACGATTTTGCAATATGTGGAATTATCTCTGCTTTGAAACTTTGAAAAAAAATTCATAAATTCGGGCGTCTATATTGGCTACTTCAGAAACTCATGCATAAGGTCCTTGAATACCATTATGTAATCCCAGAGGAGGGCCGATTTCGTAATATTTGAAATTATTTGAGCAAACTTTGACAAAAAATTCGATGAAGTCGACCATCCGTATTGACCACACCGTAAAAACATGAATGAAGTCCTTGATTGTCAATATGTAGGAGGACAATCTTATATCCAAATTCCAAATTACAATATTTGAAATAAACTGAGCGAACTATGAAAAAATTTCGTTTCAGTTTGCCACATCGAAAAGACATGAATGAGAGACTTTGACAGTCGAAAGTAGAAAGGGGAGGTGCTCTGCCCGTTTTCTTTCAACATATATTTTTTTACGCCAGTGACATCCAAATCTCTTAAGTATACCTTTGATAGTTCATTACATAAACTTGTTCAAAATTGTTATTTATGAGAGCGGTGCCACGCCCTTTATTCAACCAACACCTTACATAGCTTATGACTTCTTGCTGGGAGACATAAATATGCTGTCAAAATTTGATTATCATGGCAACCGGTCCATTAATTTATTAACATACAAAACTTCAATTTAATGTACAGGGTTATCCATTTAGTGGTTTCAAAACCGCCGGTCATTGGCAAAGATTTAAGTCCTACATATTTTTAAAATATTAAGAACACTACCAATTTTTATTTACAAAAAATGAGATCGTATGAACCAAAACTGCACAATTTCTTTAAAGCTGCATAAGGATTTAGTTGTAAACGATGAAGATGAAAACATTTAATTCATATCGGTAAAGATAAACCAAAGCTTAATTTTGCTTCAGTTGATGGATTCATCATTGGAAATTAGATAAAATAATTTCTTTAAATGCTTTGTATTCAATATAACTGATAACTCAAAGGAAATTGCATTACGTTTAGGCTTTATAACTCAGACGCTCAGATGGCCGTTCAAAAGTCTAATACAGAAGGACTTGCCTGAGCAGTAGTATATTAAACATTTCAATTTTTGTTCCTCACAAATTTCATAAGCAATACTTTACAAAAATTTTAATACATAATCCAATCGCACCCGAATCGAAAGTTTTTTTTGCAAAATTGAGAACATTGTTTTTAATTTCTTGGGTACGTTCACACACTTTGGATTGGCTGTGGAAGTGTATATTCGTTGATATCAATTTGCTGTCAAATATACCCGTAAACTTTCAAAATGTTATTCATTTCCGCTGGTTAGAGTATGTAGAACAAAAATAAAAAAACATGATCAGCAGACAGCATTTTGTTTGAAGATGACTATAAAAGGTGAGCCTGTTCGTTTGGGAAATGCCTTTTGAAATAGAAAGTTCTTCAGTAATCTGCATATAATTCAGAGTTATATGTGTGTATAAACTTATGGATGTATTGAAGAAACATTTGGATTTTACTGAAGGGTGTAGTCAATCTATTAAGTTAATACAAAACGTTAAATAAAACACGCATAAAGCTATTTTTTCGATGAAACTTTTATATCATTATAATGCTTGGATAATGCCATTATGAAATACACTGCCGTTTAAATGGCCGTCTTTGCGTCGGTTGCAGCAGTGTATGCTTTTGAGGTAGTTTTCGACCACTTTTTCGCACATTTTGGACGGTACGTTTGGGGATTATTCGCGTGAACATGGTCTTTGACGTAGCCCCACAAAAAAAGTCTAAGGGCGTCAAATCTTATGATCTTAATGGCCAATTGAAGTCGGCAAAATGTGCAATTACACTTTCTGGAAACTTCTCATGCAACAAAGCCAAAAAAGTAAGTTTTAACTAATTTTGCGCGGTTTTCAGTGTTAAACAATTCATATCCGGAAATGGCAAACATTTCACTAAATAAATGACAGGTATTTATTAGCTGATAGCCTTGCCATACCGACGGCTTTGGAACCACTAAATGAATAACCCAGTCTAACTCAAAGAGAACATTTTACATAATCGATGAAAACGAAAAAGAGAGAATGATGTAATCTCAGACCAAAGAAACCTTGAAAATAGTAAACGCCTAAATTTTAATTGGCAATACGCTTCTATTTAACTGAACATAGACTGAAGTACTTAAGTAATTTCCATGTGCACAACGAATCTAAATTAGATCTGATATATCATGCATTTTTCAATTGACTATTATAACCGTTAACCATTAAATATCTCATTACCATCAAATATTTCAATTTTCAAATAATTTTTACCTTATAGTTTCATATGTCAGAATTTTTTGATAGTAAATAATAAAAAGCGATTTTGTGTTGTTATCAGCCAAGATGAAATAAATACAACAAACTCCTCACAAGAGAACATAGAAATCCTATATTAGGGAAACGCCAACTGAGAAAGTTTTTTTCATTGATAGGTTTGTATCTAAAACAAATATTTAAACGATATATTGTCTAAGCCAAGTATTACAGAAAACGACCGAATAATAATTTATAATTCATTTGTAATTTAGTATGATATACATTATAATACTATATACTAACATATAGCCAGATAAAACCGATGCCAACGATGTGAAATCGGATCCCTAATGGTGATTCTAAGGAGTTCACCATTGGTTTGTCTAAAATTGAAAATCTAACAGATTTTACAACCTGAAGATTGTAGTTGGAACTCAAGTTCCAGAAAATTTTTGGATTTTGGGAAGAACTCAGGACCTACATGGTTGTTTGAAATAGCCTTTACACTAACAATATAATAAGAAAAAATTAAAACAGTTATCCAACCTACTCAAAAGTCTAAGTTATTAATTAAGCAAATCAAATTTGAAGAATTATGAAGAGATTGATCTTGCACACATGTACATGTTCGTGGAAAATTTTGAGATTATTTACCGACTGTGAAATAGGAAGATAAAAATTTCAGCAGATATGGGAGATTCGAACGCTAAGAGCTAAGAAAGAAATGAAAGAAGATTTTCCTCCAGCTGCAAAAATAGAAAGAAAGAAAAATAGAAATACTAATTAGAAATTGCTAACGATGTTGGCAATATGGCGAACGACAGTTTCACCGGCACACTGATCCAGTGATGGGCTTAATACACCTATACATGCAAAAAAAGGAATGATCGTCGTTTATATAAAAGTTCCTGTACCATAGGAGATATATTTAAATCATACAGATCAACTTAAGTTGACACAGCTTGATAAAAAAACGGCTGTTGAAAATGAATAGAAACACTTTGTTTCTAGACTCCACTGGATGCATTGTTTCAAAGTTTGACAATGAATCAAAGAGAGTATTTTTATATTCATTAGCTGTGTCAAACGCCCCAAGAGCAATAGTTTAATGATACCCGTGGCAAAAGCTTTAATGTGTAGGCAGTATGTGAAAGGCGTACAACCGTTCTTTTTGAAGCTGAAAGTGTTTTCTACTTCAAGCGGATATTAATAAATACTACTATAAAAATAACCATCAATAGGTGTACGAGTATATCTTGATAAATATTATACGTTCTTAAGCAAGAAATGTAAAAGTCTAAACTTTACTCTTATATAGTTCTATTGAAGGATTTTGAACAGCATGCTAAAAGTGAGTCTATATATACGAGTATATCTATGTTATATAAAGCTTTAAACATCTCCACATTAGATGAAATGTGGAGGTGGTTCCGTTCATTGTGGGTTATTTCTTTAAGTGTAAATATAAATAAAAATCTGGAAAAAAGCCTGACGATGAATGTTGGGATAAAGAACTTTACAGTAGTAAAAACATGCGGGAGGAAATTCAGAAAAAAATTTTAGTTGGAAAATACGATTTTATGTTGCAGAATAATTGTAGAAATATTATTGTACGAAAATAATTTGAAAGATATTGAAGTTTGCACTTGTGAAACAGGTGGTGTTATATTTCATGGAAAGCGAAAAAGTTAAATCCAACACTCAAATCGGTTCTTATAATATCAATTGCTAATAGCAGTCCTTTCCCTTTAGCACTTATGGACATTGTCCAAAATTGTATTCATACCTTGACCTATTTGAAAAGAATCGCAGCGTTAATTTTTCTTCTATAAAGAATGAAATTTCTTCTGTAATTGTAGAAAATTATTCAACTCAATTCACGACGACCAGGCAAATGGTCATATTTGCCGTATTAACGTTTGTCTATTTGTTAAAGTTCTTTTAACGAACAAACCATTGGTAAAACTGGCAAAACCTGAAGAAAAATAATGAAACGAAAATTTGTGACTTATTCTGAGAATATGACATATGAAAGTTTACATTGTAAAAATATGTCCGATATTCCTGTAAATGCATGTTGTGTAAACGTGCAGTTGGAATAAAGCGGTAGAAAGTGGATTCAATGTCATATGTTATATGTGTAAATACTGCTAATTTAAAACATAATATCACCTAAGCTGGGACTTGTTATGGTAATCATACTAATGAGGGCGGTCCCTAAACTAGCCGAGCTGACGTATGGATGGTGCCAGTAGTTGCAAAACATATTATCTTAGTAAAAAGTGGCAACCTTATAAAACATATGTTTTAAGTTCCAAGGGGAAAAAATGGGTCACCGATATGTGATTCAATGTTTCCATTTGAACCGTCTCAGTCCAACCAATATTAAAGCCGAGCTAGATTCTCTTCTGGGGGTGTCTGCTCCTTCGTTTACGACTGAAAAATACTCTGTAGCAGAATTTAAATGAATCTGTACGAGCTGCCAAGGCAAACAACATAGTGGTTGACCAATAGAGGTGTCTACGCCAGACACGGTTAAGAAAATTAACAAAATAGTATTAGATGATCGTCGGCTGAAGGTGCGTAAGCCAATTGAGATGATAGGCAATTCAAACAGTGTCATACTTTGTACAGGGTGGTGCAATAGAAGGTGTATATTTAAAAAATAGATTAAAAAATAAATACAAAAGGTATGGTTAAAATAAATCTAAGGCATTGTAGAGTAATAAATGGAGTTTTTTTTTAAATAACATCATCTAAATAGTGATCCTCTCTACGACGGCACTCCTCTAACCGCAAACGAAAATTACTGAAAACGTTCTTCAGTAATACTGGCGTAATGGCTGCCATTTAATCTCAGATATTCTCCTTGAGCTGAACGATGTTTCTTGGATTATTACTGTAGACTTTGTGTTTGAGGTATCCCTACAAAAAAAAGTCAAGAGGAGTCAAGTCTGGACTACGTGGGGGCTATGGGATATCACCTCTTTTCGAAATCAGTCTGCCAGGGAACATCTGCTTCACCACCGCCATGGAGTCATTTGATGTGTGACAGGTAGCTTCATCTTGTTGGAACCAAGTTCTGGAATTCACTATTCTTTAACTTTCAATTTCTGGAGCCAAAAATCCGTCCAACATCTCAACACAGCGTTCCGTATTAACCGTGACGTTTTGGCCCCACGCATTTTCGAAGAAAAAAGACCAATTATTCCTCTGCCAGAGATTGCTGGCCATACTGCCACTTTAGGACTATGCAATGGTTTCTGGTGTTTGATTTTGCGATTTTCATTGTTCCACTAACGACAATTTTGACGGTTTACGAACCCATTCATAAGGAAATGAGCCTCGTCAGAGAAAAGGATATTGTCAAAATTGGAAAATCGATTAAGCATTTTATTAGCAAATGCGAGCCTTGCTATGAAGTCAGACTCTTTCAATTCTTGTGTTAATTGCAGCTTATATGGATGCAGTTTAATATCCAATGTTAAAATTCGTTGCAAACTTCGTCGCGATAATTGTAAGACAGACGATCTCTTGCGAGTCGACATTTGTGGATTTCCTCGTACTGACTCCATAACTCTCTCAACATTGTCTTCGGTCCTGTGGTTTAAATGTTGAACCGGTCTACGCCAGACACGGTTAAGAAAATTAACAAAATAGTATTAGATGATCGTCGGCTGAAGGTGCGTAAGCCAATTGAGATGATAGGCAATTCAAACAGTGTCATACTTTGTACAGGGTGGTGCAATAGAAGGTGTATATTTAAAAAATAGATTAAAAAATAAATACGAAAGATATGGTTAAAATAAATCTAAGGCATTGTAGAGTAATAAATGGAGTTTTTTTTTTTAAATAACATCATCTAAATGGTGACCCTCTCTACGACGGCACTCCTCTAACCGCAAACGAAAATTATTGAAAACTTTCTTCAGTAATACCGGTGTAATGGCTGCCATTTCACCACGGATATTCTCCTTGAGCTGAACGATGTTTCTTGGATTATTACTGTAGACTTTGTGTTTGAGATATCCCCACAAAAAAAAGTCAAGAGGCGTCAAGTCTGGACTACGTGGGGGCTATGGGATATCACCTCTTTTCGAAATCAGTCTGCCAGGGAACATCTGCTTCACCACCGCCATGGAGTCATTTGATGTGTGACAGGTAGCTCCATCTTGTTGGAACAAAGTTCTGGAATTCACTATTCTTGAACTTTCAATTCCTGGAGCCAAAAATCCGCCCAACATCTCAACATAGCGTTCCGTATTAACCGTGACATTTTGGCCCCGCGCATTTTCGAAGAAAAAAGGAACAATTATTCCTCTGCCAAAGATTGCTGCCCATACTGTCACTTTAGGACTATGCAATGGTTTCTGGTGTTTGATTTTGGGATTTTCACTGTTCCAGTAACGACAATTTTGACGGTTTACGAACCCATTCATAAGGAAATGAGCCTCGTCAGAGAAAAGGATATTGTCAAAATTGGAAAATCGATTAAGCATTTCATTAGCAAATGCGAGCCTTGCTATGAAGTCAGACTCTTTCAATTCTTGTGTTAATTGCAGCTTATATGGATGCAGTTTAATATCCAATGTTAAAATTCGTTGCAAACTTCGTCGCGATAATTGTAAGACAGACGATCTCTTGCGAGTCGACATTTGTGGATTTCCTCGTACTGACTCCATAACTCTCTCAACATTGTCTTCGGTCCTGTGGTTTAAATGTTGAACCGGTCTCTTCAAAACGCTTTACCCATATTTTAACTAAATTAGCACTCGGAGCTTCACTAATTCGCCGTAGTCCATATTCAGCACAATATAGTCGCCTAGTAGCAATATATGAACGAGAGTTCTCGTAAAATGCGCGCACGCAAAATGCGCGACGCTTCCCGTCGAAGTGATTCATAGCGACTAAAACTCCAGGGGCCCGCCAACCCAACGATGTACAGACGTTGTTGACCGGCATCTTCAGAATTTTGTTTTATACGAAACAATAGAATTTTTACAAAATAGTGGAAATGTAATAAACATGGAGACCGTTTACTTTCATAAATATTCGTGCATCATTCTCATAATATTTAAACATTAGGCCGTTTGTCACCGGCTTCAACAACCCATTATTCGTGACTCCTTAACATACATACATGGACATGATTTATTTTCAAAATTTTGAATTTAACTGTCTATTGAGCCTAAGGACAGTAAGAATTTTTTATCTAGCACACAATTTTAGATGATCTGCAAAATGCAATAATATTCCGTGATGTACTTAAACTCTTGAAATTTATCGCCATTCTTCATTTCAAATTTCAATTCTACTAGCAATACTTCATTACTTCCAAGTTTTGAGTAAAAAATAATAAAGAAGTTGAATTTTCCTCAATTTATATGTGTCTTTTTATCTCACTCCCATTCTTTCATGTTTTTTAATTAAATCTCCTCTGATTCCTCCAATAGTCGAATTTACACACCCAATTTAATGATTCGGGCTTTATTCTTTATTCTTGGCGATAGTGATAATTTTGTCGCTTTTTTTCTTATTGTACAGCTTCAGCTTCAACCATTTGTTATGAACGATGACACTATCTCTGCCACCCTTCTACCTTTAGTGCCACCTAAAGCTAAGAATTGCATTATATCTTTTCTTGCCAACCATCTGTTCTGTAAGCAGAATGTGCACCGGTTATGCTGACGCGAGCATATCCTGAAAGGAGAATGGACACTCCCAATTATGGAGACATATCTTCTTACTCCGTGCCTAACCTATAAGGATGGCGAGCATACCAATATTGTAATTTTACCCGTTTAGTCAGACCAATGACATCACTTAAATATGTTTTCACTTTTACATTAGGGACACCAAGCCATTTGAGCAGATTGATCATACCGCTTTTTGCCGTTTTTGCCCTAGAAGCACGAATTCGTTCTGGAAGGGCAATACGGACACCAATTTTAATATTGTACATCCGATTGTTTTAGCCTGGCGACGGCACTAGGTTTGTCCATTTTTAACCTGTTTTTAGCCCTGAAAGTACGAATTTATGAAAAATCCTTTCTTATCGCCTTTCTATTTTAGAAGTAGATTATGAGCGCCAATTTTAATGATTGTAATTCTAGCTATTTGAGCTGAGAGATAGTACCAGATTTGTGGCTTTTTACCCGTTTTTTACACGTTAAATCCCCAATTTCTAAAAGTCCATTCTTATCAATTGTTCGCTCTGGAAGGAGAATTTGGACACTAATTTTCCCGATTCTAGTTGTAGTCGTTTAATTTGGTAGATGTAGGAAATTTGTCCTTTTTTTAAAGCTCGTTTCATTGACTAAATCTGAACAGAGCTAATATAATTCTAACTTGTTTTTTTTTTTGGTTCTTTTTTTTTCTCTCTTTTTATTTCTTCCTTACGTTTTGCAACATTCGAAAATGTTTCCATTTTAAAATAATGACGGTGGACCGATGAATTAATGTGGTAAGAAGACTGTGTTATTGTTTTAATTGC
>JAHXMU010000599.1:4957-87328 GCA_019455685.1 Philornis downsi | reverse complement strand
AAAAAATAAAGAATAAAAACACAAATTAGAGTTAGCACAATTCATGCATAAATCATAACATTACCAATTCATCGGTACTTAATACTCCTGAGGATCTAGAAAAAGAATCTAAACTGTTTTCAACATTAATTTAGCAGACTCGACTTGTAAACCAGGAACAATTTTTGTTCTAAAGTCGCTTAATTAAAGATATTTGTTTAACGGTATGTTTACTACGTAAGGCACATTATAAATAATATATTCTGAAAATATTGGCAAAATTAGTCTGTGGCGCATATTTTCATATGACATGTTGTGGTATACTCGTATAATGCTATTTATTATTAGGCAGAATCTAAAGCTATCTGTTATGGCGAACATTTCTGATAAAATTATTAAAATAAAACTTCATGGTAATGTAAATACAACCATTTCATTTTTTCAATATGGTTTCCTACCAGAAAAGTCCCCTGCACAAATTTATCTATGTTGGCTAATCGTATAGTACTTGCAATAGAAAAACAATGCCAATAAGATTAATAGATACTTATTTTGTACATGTTTTAGACACAGTAAATCATGAATTGTTGTTGTTTAAGCTTAAATCTGTTAGTATTAAAGGTAATTGTTAATGTTCTTCAACATTTTTCTGTCAAACAAAGGACTTACTGTTAAAATTGATTCCACCAATTAAGGCCTTCATAATGTAAAACTCTAATGCTTGCCACTGATATAAAATTATTTGCAAAAATTTCACATTTGTCTCATACTATGTTGATCTAAAAGAATAACCTGCACAAAAATTTCAGTCAACTGAACTGGCATACCAACGCCTTCACCCAAAGACCTTTAGCGTTGGTGCAAAAATTTGTAGAGTGCCATAAGAGTCGTGGTAAACCACTAGAATCTTATCAGCATAATGAAGCCATCAGAATTATATGTATGTGAATATATTTATCGAATGAAAGATATAAATCTGGGAATTTGTGGGATAATTAAGAAATTTGTTCCAGAGGAGGTACCAGAAATCTCGTGACTACCTGCTCTCTTTTTCACATTTTACCAAGGATTTTAATGCAAAGCAGTTGCCAAAATTGGGATTCATGCAGTCTATGAATTATGGGATTACAGTAGAAAAATTAAATAATTGGTAAATTAGTCGGTTTAAGTTTCTCAAAATTGGGATATGTTAAAAATTTGGCAGGATTCGGTTCAGTTTAATCGCACGTTCGTATGGGAGATTGAACCTGGTAAAGCAGTCGATTTTTATAAAGTTTTACGAAGAATCAAAGGACAAGCAACTAGGTTATTACAATCTAATAGTTAGAGAAAATATTGATATCGAAAATCGAATATCGAAAAATCTGACAAATTATATAGAAGGTACCAGAAGAGTCAAGGTTAGGCGTTCATTTTTTTTTTTTTTTTAATTAATTTTAATTTTAATTTTTTTTAATTTAATTTTGTATAGCACTATAAAACAATACCGTAGACAAATATCTACACTGCTGTAGTTTGCAAATTAGGAAGTACAGGGAAAATTTTGTATTTCGGGAAATTGATCAGTTTGTATGGATGGTAAGAATAGGGGTTGGTCGATATGGCTGACTTATAGTCCCCGGCTATGATCTGACATTTCATGCCGATTGTGCGAAGTTCGTCTGGCTGCAGACACGATAAATGGCGTAAAACTTCTTAAAACTGAACACAGTGGGCGTAAATTTGGATGCCTTCATTCTTAACCTGAATATGTACATTTTAAAACGTCGTGGTAAAAAGTGATTAACCAGGTTTCGTTTACGGTTACAGCCCAGTTGATTGTCTGTATAATATTTGGATATTCCAATTATTAAGATTATTTTTTTATATTCTTATCTGGTATCAAATTAGAAACTCAATAATTGTTATTAATGTTGTTGTCAATTCGTAATTTGCTGTATACACTTTTGTGTCGTTCCTCAAAAAGGTATTTTGTTATTGTTATTTTGTTAATTTAACACTTAGGAAATTTATTTGTAAGGAACATTTTAAGTATTTGACATAAAAATTGACTTTTTATTGCGTAACATAAAACTATTATGATGAGTAAACAAAATTAAACAAGAACTGATATACCAAATATCCGTAATCGTATATAAAAATTCAATAATATTCAATACGTCATACATTGTACAAAGCATTTTTGACATAATTCTAATAACTTCAGTAGAAGTAAAACAGCAACAAGAGTGAATTTTTTTTTTATTGATAATAATTGCAGTATTTTCAGTTTATATGTTGGGGTCAAGGTGTAATATGTTCTTACTGAGCCCAGCTATCTTAAAACGAAACTTTTTTTGTCAGTGGCAATCAGTTCACAATTGGTGGTTTGTGATTGAAAACAGAGAAAAGCGTAAAGTCTCTTATAGCATTTCACGCACAAAATGGCAGTTTAGACAGGCATTATTTCTACCATTACTTTGTAATTGATACGCTGGATTTACTAACAATTGGCCAGAATATAATGTTTTGTATCCCTTAACGGAATTGGTGACAGTGGTACGGTTGCCCCTCTCTTTTTGATATCCTCCATGCAAATGACCTTAATCCAAACAATATATCGCTTTCATTGTACCTTTTGAAATGTCTTACCAAACTGTTCCGGTATTTTCCACACATAAAGACAAGTTTGACCAGCATCTGTTTTTTACTATTACAATTCATAAGCTGCACTTTGTACCAAAATTGGTAGTATTAGCATAAGGTAACTTGTGAATTTCCTTTCTCTTACAATGAACCATACATTAAAGCGTAAAATTAATTTTACTCAAGCTTTGAATACGATAATATCATCTTAAACACGTTTACCATGATCTAAACTATTCGAAAGATCTTTTGTCCAACTCAATGCCAACTTAATGTTTATTTCTGAAGGATTTATAAAAAAATAATAAAAGAATATGCATATACGAGTACGAGTATACATATAAAAATGAAGTTTAATTTTCAAATAAAAATTAAAAGCGATGCACGTTACTTAAAGGAGTTGAGGAACCGTTATTTAAAGATGTTGAAGGAGTTTTTTACTCAGATTTACGCCGAAGCCGTATCTGTTACTACAACATTTGGTTCCAGCAGGATGGAGCAACTGCACGCATAGGCAGACCGACTATGGCGGAGCTCCAACGAAAATTTCCAAATAAATTAATATCCAGAAACTTTACTTTCCGCTGGCTGCCGAAGTTACTTAACATGATTGCACCAGACAGTTCCTAGGGATTATGTCAAGCAAGAGGTGTACCAAGGAATTTGACTGAATTGAAGCAGTCCAGTAAAGCAATAATTGAGGCGTTCTAGAATGAATAATTTTCTGAGCAGGTGTCGCATATGCGTAAATGAGCATGGAGGTTATTTACGGTCTATCATGTTCAAAACCTATTACTTTATTGTAGCATAATTGGTGCGCCTCCCTGTACTTGAGACCACATGTCGATTCGAACAGTATGTAGTAATTAATATATTAATACATTTTTCTTAAAGGTCATAAAATATTAAGAGCGCTCATTATTTGAACGGGCAAACCAAAAAGGATAAAATTATAATAATTAGTTTGCATCACTTGAGGAAATGGTAATTATTTTGAAATGTAATAATAATTAGTTTTAAAATTATTGTCGTTGCTAATTTTTAATTTGGTCATATGATTAACTCAACATTTAAACCAATTCTTAAAACTATCGTGGAAAGAAATTTAAGGTCTACATTGTCTGAAATTGAAACTGAACTGAAGGAAGTTATGGGGTTTTCTAAACATAAAATCCCACAAAATATTTATTTTATTTTTTTTTTTATTTTAAGCACCAAAATGAAGCAAAATTATAACTTATTGAAGACCTCTGCTTAGAAGCTGCAGAGGAACTATTGATTTTTGCCAAATCAACAAATTTATGTGAAAAAAATGAACATAAACAGAAACATGTGAACCAAATTAGGTAATTTGTGCGAAGGTACCTTCGTCTTTTTTTCAAACAGCAAACATTACATCATTTATTTGGAGGATACTAGAAGGAGTGTAGCTATACTGTCCGTTTCCATTCCCAGACCTAAGTTTAGAAAGCATATCTGTATGTGTGCCAAATTTGATCAAATTCATTACAGCGTCTTGAAAGATACTCAGCAGCAAATACATGGGTTAAATCGGCTTATTAAACGTTCTACGAGTACATCAATACAAATGACATCCAATATAGAAATTTTAGTCAGGTGAACTGAATTACATGTACCCTCACCCAATGCCCTTTCACATTGTTGCAAAATTGTGCGGAACACCAGCAAGGGAGTGGTACATCTCTAGATCGTTATCCACGAATACGCAGAATTAATGCACAATACTGCATTTAGTGCAATTGAGTAGAAGGTATAAATTCTAGAGCATATTGATTAAACTACGTAATTTGATTAAGAGGTACTGCAGTACTTATTAAATCGATAAATTAACCTGTATCTGTTGTCCATTTTCATTCTGATAACTAAGTTCATCAAACGCATGACGCAACTGAAGTGAAGTGAAATAACCAGTTAAATGGGTCATTTGTATATGAGGTACCAGAATTGTATAGTGAGATAATGGTCAAAAATTCTGCTCGCTAAAGTTGCAAAATAGGGGTTATGGGGAAAATATTTAATTTCGGAAAATCGATCAATTTGTATGAAAAACACCAGAAGAAGCGTAACAATGCTGATCATTTTTATTCTTAGACAATAGCTTAATAATCTTTTAACGTGAACACATTTAACACAATTTTGTACGACAGTGTAGGAGATATGAACGTGAGAATATATGGGTTAAATTCGTCAATTTGTGTGAGAGATATCAAAAGGGGGTTCGACAATGTTCTCTATTTTCAGCATCGCTACTTTGACAGACGTTGAACGTATTAGATTAATTAATAGATTTTTTCGAATTTAACCAAGAATAATAGATCAAAACAACGACCAAAAATTCAGTCCCAGTCTACTGATTGGGAGTTACAGGAGAAAAACTGAATTAGGGAAATCGATGAATTTGTAACAGACGAGCTGAACCAGATTAGCTCATTCATTATCCTGTGTTACGATCTAGCAAAGTATTAAGCTGATCCAAGCTTTATGAAATTTCATAAAGATTTACGGCAGCCACCGTGCTCAACAATCAGTTAACCAGCCTGATAGACGGACATCGCTCAGTCGACTTAAAAAGTCATGGAACACATTTGGTCGAAATATACTTGATACTTTAAACGATTCCTTCTTCGTGTTCTATTTTTGGCTGTATTAAATGTTATATATCTTCATTCCTTCAGACATTCCAGATTGCTGCAGTCAACTAATTATAAATTACAGAGAAAAGGTCAATTTTCGCAAAACCGGGAAATGAAAAGGAAGGTTGCAATGCGTCACAACTTTCAGTCTCAAACCCTCTCTAGTAGACGTTTACTGACACCTAAGAATATATGGTTTAAATGATTAATTTGTATGTGGATTCACTTTCTGCGTAATGATGAACGGAAAAATGGTTAATTTAAATATGTAAAAATAAAACTATAATAAGATGAATAAAATTAACAATAAACAATAAAATTACTTGACGTCGCAATTAATTCGAAGTACATTCTTTTGTACACTATCATGAAAATTATTATTTTATATTTTTTGAATATAGATTTTGGTAAAGATGTTGGTGTGTTTGTTGATTTGTTTTGTTGCTTTCTTTTATAAATATAAATTCTTTAATAATTTGACTGCCCAAGACGTGAAAATATAAAATTTCAAAATATTTCATAATTTTTTACATAAATTACCTAGAGGTGTGTGATAATGCATGAAAACAATTCAGAAATATCGAATATTGGGGAGACATGAATATCCCATAGTCCAAAAAGTATAAACACTCTACTTTGTCATGCAAGCGCACCCCTATTTTTAGTTCATATTGCCTACATGGTTTTTATTGCGCTTTTTAATTCACCAATGCGGGCTAATTGAAAAAAAAAATTATTTTATACGAAACAATTTCCGAAAACATATTTCGCTCAATATTCAAACATTTTCTCGTATATTTGATTTTCCTATTGCTCTCACAAAATGTTGATGAATTTGAATAAAGAATATGGCTCCTACTAGATCCGCTGGCACCGAATTTAAAAGTTAGATTTTTATGGGAACTACAGCAAAACGTGGACACCTTGGCAAATTTTACATTTTTTATTACTCAATACAAATTGTGGAACTAAGGTTGCTATCTGAATTGTGAGATAAATCAGTCATAACAAAATCTTTAACTTCATCAAAAATGGCTTTGTTGGCTGCATAATTGCAAAAACTATTTTTAAATCGAAAACCATTGCTACGAGTGGCATGACAGAGATACACGGCTCTTGATTCATTAACTCGATATTTTTAATGCTCAAAAAGTAAACCAAATGTTTCTTAACATTCTTTTCAATTATTATTATCATATTTAACTAAAAAAGAAAAACACTAAAATAGTATCCGAATGAAAAATTTATCGTTAGAGAACATATCGGTTGTTTATATTTAATATGACATATCTGAAAAAGCCATATATTTGGGAGATTGAAAAACCCAATTGTTTCAAATGTACGTATTAATTAATTGAAATCCTACAATATTTAGCAGTGATCGTATAAAAAAAAGTATAAATGTGCCTCCATATGTGGAAACCCAAACAAAACTATATGTATTCTTAATTTTGTATTTCGGATCTGAACCAAAATTGTGTACTTTATACCTTCATTCGAAGCAATGAAGGTATGACCAAATGTGTTTCACCACTGACTGAAACTTCTTGATCGATCGATTTTCTGAAATCTTGTTTTCCCCTCTTATTTAAAATTCGTTGACTGCAGTAATCAGCTGTATTTTCGTATAATACTTTGTAAAATAAAAAACAAACTTCCGGCAAACAATAACACTTCCGAAATCTTCCATATAAATGATTGACTTAACCCACATATTCTTAGATTCGCTCCTTTTATGAAGTTACATTAGATGCGTTCAACTTGTGAGTAAAAAAAAAAACAAAATACCGATTTTCACAAATTTAATGTTCCTCTGTAATTTCCAATTAGTAGGCTGATTTTTCCTATGGTATTGGTTAATAACTCTTGGTAAAACTTGATAAAAACCAATCACGCAACCACGCCCCTTCACGTACCTTCCATATAAATGACTGATTAAACCAATATATGGTCTGAACTTCATATACTTGTACTGAATTCAATAAATTTTATTTTTCCCTGTACCCTCTAATTGTTTTGTGTTGCATTACAATTAGAGTATACAACCCCAAAAACGAAAATCGAGAAACCGGATTTTTACTCGAACCTGAATGCTGAATGTCTCATAAACACCACTTTCAAATAACCAAATTACGGAAAAGTGTGGACACTTATATAACCTAATGGGGAACGAATACTCTCACTTAAATGAATTAAGCAGTGAAAACTCAAGCATATACAGATGACACAATTAACAATATTAATAAATCATCACTATTTTAAACTTGCATTTAATTAATTCATAAAAATCTTAGCATTAGGTTTAGATACAGCATAGATTTTTCGACCATTTTCAAAGCAAGATTTTGGACATAAACATATTGCGGTTTCAAAAAATCAAAATAAAAAATTGCAGCAAATATATTCAAATAGTAAAGATTAATTAAGCGGAAACACACTGTTCCACTTAATAAGCATAAAATTGTCTAAAAGTGATTCAGATATGTAATTTTCAATTTAAAAAATAAGTATTCTTACGGACAAAACCTTGCCGTTTTCATACAAAATGGATTGAAAATGGATTAATATTCCAGACAGACAAATCGCCTATCCGACTAAAACGCTAAGTTGTTATTTGATCATTATTGTGAAGAAAAATTTTGCCTTTTAGTCTTGCACCCAAGCAAACTAATAAAAAGAAATCGACTGAAATAAAATTTTAAGGTAATTTTATTTAACTTCGTTAATGAGAATACAAATCACATACGTTCAGTTATTAAAAATAGGACTTGGATGTGAGCTCTACTTTGGAAATGGTTACATCTGGTTTCGTTCATGCTCTGTGAAAATCAAAAAGTGGGCAGGAGAAAAGTTGGGCAATAGCGGTCAATATCGACCATGAAGTAAATTCTACACTACGCAGTTGCATCACATTAAGAAACATGTGCACAATATGGGAAAATTATGATGAAAACTATTGTCTGTGGAAGCAATAAAACCTATTTGGGACGAGTCATATATACGTCAAAACATAGACTGTAATAATTCATTATTAACAAAGCTCATATTTAACCCAACGACTAAGCCTTAGTGAATATAATCAATGTCAAATTATAGTTATAGCTATGAATACCGAGCGATGTGTTCTTTTCCGATTAATTTCTAAGGAAGTATATAAAACGTATAATATGTGCCAAGTTTGATTCAATTTAGTGCAATTACTTGAAAGATATGAAAACTAAGAATATATGGGTTTAATCGATTATTTATGTATATGTAATACATATTATGTATATGTGCGCTACTAGAAGGGTCGTCGACGACTCTTCTTACATTTTGCCAATCACTATAAGTCGATTGAATGAACAAATATCTAGATTATTTCAAATTTAGACATTGCAAAGAAAAGATTGGATTTTGGAAAATCGACGAAATTTGTGTGGGAGCTACTTAAAGAGGTGTGGCGATGCAGTCCATTTTCTTTCAAGGACTTCACTTTAGTAAAACGTATACCAAATGTGACTGAATTTAGCGATACTGAATAAAAGGTTTGAACCCATGAATGTATGGTTTAAACCAGTCATTTCTATGGTAGGTACCAAAAAAAGAGACTGTTAGTGCCGATTTCTTCAGATTTCGTTAAGAAGTATGAACAAATTTATGGACAACAATTCAGGCTGCAGCATTGTACGAATTAGGAGTTACAGAGAAAAAAGTTGAATTTTTGAAAAGAATTTAGCAAAATATTAGGCATGCCAAGTTTTAAGAAGCTTCAGGGGCCAGACAGACGAGTATTGCTCAATCGAAAATGTCCTTTTCAAAGACACTTGGTAGAATTTTTGGTCGTACCGAATGATATGCATTTACATTCCTTCGGGTGAATTTACGAAAGCAGTTTGTGAAGGGAGATTCTGTTAAAAGAAATAAGAACAAAGGGGGACATGCCCACAAAGAACTTTCCACAAAGAGCAATTTCCACGAGAAAGTCGATTTTGTCTAATGTTGGTGATGAATGTTTTACTTATTTCACTCGAGTTGTGGGAAGAATGTTATAATTTCCCCTCTCGATTTCGATATATAATTTGTTTCTTCGAAATAAGCAAAGTTCTGAACAATAATATTCAGTCAATAACCTAATTCAAACATTTCGTTTTTCAATTTGTAATGTACAAAAATGAGCTATGCACGAATACAATCATACTTGAAAGCGCTATACTATTGGAAGAAACGTTCGAATTACATAGCGTGGAATAAAAGGTAAACAAAAGAATAGTTCATTATTTCATTTTTCTGAAAATCGGGCTTACAATTATTCAAAAACCACTTTTTCCAGAAATCCTGTTTCCGGTCATTGGACCAATAAACAAATTCGCCTTTATTCGTATTTTCTGTATGCAGCAAAGTCAAATGGAAAATACATGTTTTTATGTACCTATAGAAAACGCTTAATTTGGAAAACAATTTGTGCCACATTCCCAAAATATTGTCATTACTTTTACATTACTTTTTTCGGATGGGAATTCTACTAATTTATTGTACCTATAGATGAGTCAAATATTACTGAGTTTCATACGTCGCAAGCATTTTTATTTCCCAACGGCGACAACGTTCTTAGAAAAACTTCATCCCTTTGTAGAGTTCTATAAAACGTTCTACGGTAGAGAGAAATAAGTGCAAAACGGTGATACAATCTGATCAAGGGCAGGATAGTATTTTCAATATAAGAAACAAATTCCATTTCATCTCATGAATGAGACGTGGGAGAATTTTTCACATTCAGTGAGCATTCTATTTTTAGACTCACTCAACGGTACCTACAGTACAACGACGATTCCAAACGACACAGTTTGAGAGGCATTCATAAGACTTATCGATAACTTAACTAATCAAAGTGTGAGTCAGACACAGCGAGGTGACCGCCATCTGTATAGCTCTATGAGCTGTTGAACCACGGTCGCCACTGTCAATTTCAACATAGTTTGGAAAAATTATATTACGAAAATTTTATATTTGTAAAATGCGGTTTGATTACTAAATGTTATAGACATGATTGTATTACATAATTTTATAATGCAATTTTGTCATACAAACATTGAAATATTTTGAAAATCACCTATGGTTCGTAGAATACGACTTTGTTTTCCCGTTATACCAGAATTTAGAAATTTCTTGGTAGAAATCTGTGTATTTGTTTGTTTGTTTTAACAAATTTGATTACGAATGTGTGTGCACTTATGAAAGTAGCACGAATTCGGCGAAGAATGTGGGGAAATTTGGCAACAATTTCAAATTGTTTTGTTACTTCAAATGCCAATGGTTTCATCTAAAATGAAAAAAAAAAAAAATAATATTCAACCAAGACAAATCATTTGGAGCGACTTAATATCTACAGCCAAACTTGGAAAAATAATTTTTTAATTTATTACTTCAATGTAATTTGATCAACTAAGAGGAGTATATTTACTAATCGTTCTGTTGATTGCACTCAATGTACATGTGGACTTACTGAATATGAAAATAGTTCTTGAATCCGCTCTACTTTTTCCGATATAGCATAAATACAATACTGAGCATACAACATTTAGCATAAACACTTTAATGCAAAATAAAGGGTGTCCCAACAAGAGCGCAAGATTCAAATTTTAAATCTAAAATTTCGCTGTCCATGGTCAGCTGGTTTCAGTTCCTGAGTCAATTGAAATTTATATGCATGAAGATGCAAATCTTTCGTCAAAATTCGCTGCATAGTGGATTTGGAGACACCAATTTGCTGAGCTCGGTGTCAAATTGAGGTGGATGGAATTTGAGCGACATCATCACGTACACTGCGACATTTTTGGTTGTTCGACCTGGTCGAAGGCGCGTTGTTGTCTTTACATCACTAACAGACCCAGTTTTGGCAAATTTATCCATTAATCTCTTTATAGTTGATTCTTTTGGAGCATTGTGACCCCAATTTGCGAACTGTAGCCGCAAAACTTTCACCATTTTGATAAAAAAAAAAATTCACAATGAGAATGCGTTGTTATTTGTGTAGCGCTCCATTTTTACTAACCTCGTACCTTCTACTGGCAAACAACAACAATTGTTCAAATGTCAAACAATGACACTTCGGATGGCGCCAAATTTAAATCTTGCGTTCTTGTTGGGACACCGTTTATATAACATATATATCCTTATAGGACGTCTAAACTGTGTAAGATCTAACACTTTGGAAGAAAACCAAAAAAAATGAAAAATAGAAAACTAAGATATGCATATATTAATACTTATACCAAATTCCGGTAGCATAAAATTATACTGGGTCAAAATCAATTTCAGAAAATTATCACAATTTTGTAGTTTTTATTAGTTTAACGCAAAACCATTCTTAAAACTTTCCTTAAAAACCCAGTTATACAGGTTTTTAATGGAATTTTTGGACTTCACTTCGGTTTTAAGTGCAGTTCCGTATACTGTCCAATAATGAACCGCAGTACTCACTCTTAAACAAAGTGGGAAATTAAAGTGGAGACATTGTCCTTTAGACTTTAAGGAATATCGATCAGGCAAAAAAATCATTTCTGGGCAATACCAAATAAACTCTGCCCAAATCTAAAGAAACTGAAATGTTTTGGAGATTGTGCTAAATGGCGAATAATTGAAATTGTAACACAAGTTTAAAATCTTGGCGTAATATTCAATAAATCATTAAGCGGATCGAGTTTTATCAACTCAGTCGCATTCAAAACCGTAGTGAACTAAACATCCTCATATACAAATTGTGTTCTATTTAACAATATTACTAGATATAAATATGGGTTTAGGAGATTCTGCTCTGAATCTTTCGTCTCTAATTCTGTTTATAGTGTTTACTTTGACAAACTCAAAACCATCCTATTTCTTTATAGAATAGTTTATAGGAAAAAATTTGCATTTTGCAAGGTTTAATAGGGGTAAGCAAATGAATTAATAAATTCACTGAAATCTAGTGGTAGAATGGCAATTCGTCAATTAAAGTCTTTGGAATTAAATTACTTTAATCAATTTTTATATAACCTATGCATCTGTAACTTAATAACTTAATTATATGTTTTATTGCATCAATTTTATAATAGTTATTAACATTGTACCTTTTTTTTACACTGTTTGTGAAATTAAAGCTTTAATTATTTATAGGGCAAGTTTAGGCAAAGTGTATTATTTCCTCTGTAGACTCCTAAGGTATGTAATTGCCGTACTGTAATTATGAGAGATGTTCTGGTTCTCAATGAATAGTAACTTTCCGAATAACATTTAATATAATAATTCTTTCGAATTGAATGTTAACGCAATATTAATATTTTAGTTCAGTAAACAACAAAAACGAATTGCATCCCATGAATGAGATATGGTAAGAAAGCAAAAAATATCATGTCAGCTGTACTATTATAAAAACTGCTTATTGAAACAAATACTTGTTTTTAATAAGCCACAAACCGGGTATTGAGGAATATATTTTTTGTACATCACTCTCACTTCATACGTTACAGCTTAAATTTACCAATTCTAGTTGTTCTTAACTGGTTGTCATACAAACTTAAGCAATTCATTACTATAGCGAGCATTGAAGCGATAGGACGCATACAGTAGGATACAATAATGTATATACATTTATTACTCACATTCATACTGTTAACAATCGACGGAAAACACTCAGTGGGAGAAAATAATTTAATTAACATAATCAATAACTTAAATGAAAATCTTAATATTGAATTGAATTTGATTATAACGAAACCCCCAATAGTGCAAGATACAGAATATGTGATCAGAAATACAAATAAACCAATATTAATTTTAACAGAAATTACGGAAGATGGAAATAAAACGAAGAAGAATAAAATGGAAATATCGAACAATGAAAGGCCAAGAACGAAATTTATATACGAAATATTTTCACAAAATATCATGACTATTGTTTTTGTTGAAAACAAAATTGTGTCGGAATTTGGGCCTAGTGAAAGAGATAACAGTGACATTCAACATTTGGCTTATATGACTAAAATCAGCTTAAGAATGATACATTTCACTCACATTTTATGGGTGACCAAGACGAGAAGATTAAATGAGCTGTATGAGTTATCGCAAATTTGCTGGCATTACGGATTTGTCAAAGTATTATTTTATAACAATAACTCATTATATACATATGACAGATTTCCATATCTGAATGTTGTAAATCTATTAAAGCTTGATACGTACTATAATAGAAAAGATGTTCAAAACTTCCATGGATATCCCCTTACATTTCCTATAACATCCAGTCCACCACGATGTTATCGTTTCACCGACAAAAATGGCAAACAACACAACGCCGGGTACTTTTATCATATCCTCATGATATTTGTTAAAAATTTCAACTTTACATTTGTCGAGTATCCACACGACTACGCCAATGATAAAAAAGGTCCTTTATTGGATGCATTGGCTGCACAAGCTATAGACGTGGTTCCATTTTTGACCTATCGCAACAACAACTTTGACTCGAGTGCTGTTATTTGGAATGCCAACGTCTACATACTTGTTCCCAATGGCAAGCCAATAGCCAAATATAAATACTTTCAGAGACCATTCACAAAAACAATTTGGATGTTATACTGCTTAGTGATCCCTATAGCATCATTGATTATAGCTACGCTTCTCTATGCTAAGCATCATATTTGGGATTTTTCCAAATCCATTATGTATGTTTTCAGTTTGGTCATTTATCAAAATCATTTACCAATATCTGTGCGCTCCGTGCGTTTCAATACGCTCTACCTTATGCTTGTTATCTACAGTATTATAATGGTCAACTACTATCTATGCACATTGTCAAGCCTTTTGGTCTACACCATATATGAGTCTCAAGTTGACAACATTGATGATTTGGCATCGCTGAACTTGCGTCTATTAATTACTAAATCGGATTACGACTACTATTTGCAGTTGCCCAGCATATCGCCTGCAGTTGTGAAGCTCTTCAGTTTGGAAGATGGTAGAGATTTGGATTTTCTACGGCGAAATTTAAATACTTCATACCTACACGGAGCTTTTGAGGACAAACTTAAATTTTTCATGTTTCAACAGAGATACATGAAAGTTACTCGTTTACATTACTTAAAGGATGTTTTGTACAGTGCTCAGTTTTACTTTGCTTTGCGCCACAATTTGCCTTACATCGAACTGTTTAATCGTTACTTGAGTAATATGTGGGCATCGGGAGTATTCGCGAAAATTTTTTCAAACATAGAGTGGGAAGGGATCAGAAGTGGCCAAATACATTATTTTATGGATGTCGAAGATTCGAAAAATGTACTAACATTGGAACACTTTTCCTCACTTTTATTGTTTTTTGTTGGAGGAGTAACTTTGTCTACCTTAACTTTCGCCGTGGAAATACTTTATTTTAAATACAAATAAATACATTATAATTCCAAATAAATCGAAAATCGAAAATATTTTATTTTTTTATTTTATTTTACATATACATACATATCTTCACTTAATAGAATAATAAAAAAAAAATTAATTATACGTTCACCTGGGGAAATGAAAGTAACAAGTAACAAGATTAAAGCACCAAGTATCTTTTGATCAAATGTGTGGCTATGTTCACCTGTAAATCTTTAGAAAACTTCTTAAAAGCCGGCACAGGGTAATATTTTGCTGCATCATGAACGGGGATCGTAAATGGACCTTATCGACTTGCGTGTTCTGGTACTTCCCATTCAAATGGACCATATTTTCGAATTCGTAGACTGCACAAACTAATATTTTTCCCCTTGCATAGCTTAATAGTAAACAAAACATCTTCTTGCATCCCGTAAATGAGATATGAAGAAGTTTTTCACATTCAGTAATCTTACACGCATTTTAGACGCACTCAACGTGTATCAAATAACGATAGGTGGCGGGTATGCGGGATTAAATCCGGGATTATGCTAACAATAGTTGCGTGTACTAACAATCGCGCCATGGTCGGTGGTGCTTAACAGTGCTCGATAATACTTAGGAAAATCGACCGAATAACGATGACCGTTCTGGTACCTGCATAGAAAATGCCACTTAACTCATATATTTTTAGACACATATCTATCATTCAGTTCCGCTCAATTCAGCCAAATTTAACACATCTTACGAATTTGTGAAAGCAAACAACGCCAGGTACAAGACTGCCATACAAAGTTAATTTTTATTAGTTATTCATAACGCCCTGAAATAATCTAGATTTTTGCTCACTGTATTGATTTGTAGTGCTTAGCAAAACTTGTGAGAAACATGTCACATAGGAACGGCCTTTTTGGCACCTCCCATACAATTAACCGATTTAACCCAAAATTGGCGGCACTGCCCATACTTCATACGAAATATGTGTTAGCAAAAATTGGTCAGAATTGGTAAGTTTTAAACACATAAGATGAAGAAAAATTAACCTTAAGAAAAATGAGAGTTTGATGACAATTAGGATAGAAATTCACAGATTGAAATAGTCGTGGTATTGGCAATTCAATCTAGGGTCCATTTTAGGGAGGAGTTTGAATGAAAAGCGTTTATGGAATATGCCTCTATCCCACCTTAATTGTGGCTTTGCAACGCATGCCGGGTCAGGTAATTTATAATAAATGCTAATCATTTTTTCTTTAAACATCCTTTATAGATACAGTATTTCAGGCGATATTTGTTATCTCAATGATTTGCTGCAAGCAGGTACGTAAATGTCAGAAGTAGTCGCTTCTTCGAAAAAAAAAAATATAAATTAAAAAATGTCAATTATTTTTGCATGGCATTTAAGGTCTTATTTACCATGATATAGTTTTATTCGATAAATTTTTGCTATTTTAAAGGTAATTCCACTTTATTTATCTTGATGCGAATTGGTCGCTTCGTTTTGCTCCATCGAGATTTCCGACAATTTTTCTTCCTGTGCGCCGATCATCTTAGGCATCAAAATTAACGGAACAGAATGATTGGCTGATACAGTATGGGAACCATACAAACTGTTCACCTTCACCGAAGACAAACTTTAAAATATGACACTGCTGCAGTATTATCCACAAGTTTTAAAATGACTCAACCAAAGGCGCAATTCCAAACCAATGTCTTGGGCGACCTATCAAAGCCGATTGAAGGCGAATAAATCGGCGGCGGTTGCGCACACAAAAAAATAAACGACTGAGCCGAAAAATGTAAGACTATGCAGTCCATTTTTTGTTTTTTAATCATAGTGCTATTGTGCTTTATGAGTTGTGCTCGAATGTGGAGTTGCATTGCAACCGGGTGCTACAGACCCATAGAGTAGCAGAGGTGGTAAGATAGGCCTCACCTCCGCCAATGGGGATTATGTTCCATACTAGCATAATCAATTTGGTATCTCCTGGCTGCGAAGAAAGGGCTGCCAATATGTGTTAATAGCACAATTGTCAGCCCCTTTTCCTAGACAGCCCAAGTTTTTACTTGGCTATCCCAGGGGGGCGTCGGCAATCGCATTGTAATATGCCCAGTGTGTCGCACACCGTGGGTAAGGCCTTCACGGCGAGACTCACGTTAAATCCTCGTGGACTTCTGTGCTTTATGAGTTTCTTCTGTCAGGCCAAACTTGGAAGCTCATGATGGAACCACTATTGCGGCAGCTAAGTGATCAGTGCAAAGTTTGCGCATATGCTGATAACCTACTCATAATGATTGAGAGTCGATCTCGTTCCCAGTTTGAGCAGAAGGTCCTGGCCATGATGAAGATATTTAGGCAATGATCGGCACATGTCAGTGTAGATGTTGGGAGAGCGAATAAACTATTTGCCTTATTTGTATAGGCTGAGAAGTAAGCCGGTCAGCATTGTTAGTCAGCTTAGACGTGTGTGGAGCTGAGCTTAGCAGACGAGCTGTTCGCTTCGTTTATTAGAGGCTGTTTGTTGCCAACTTATGCGTCCCCTGTGTGGTTCGAATCGGTGAAGTTTGCTTTCGGGTATCGTAAGATCCTCTCTTGCCAGAGAATGGCGTTATTGTCTTGTATGCCGGTATGTCGGTCGGTATCGACAGATGCCCTGCATGTGCTGATGGGTGCTGCCCCGCTGGATCTTCTTGTAATTCATCGTTATAGTGAGAATTGTCAAACTCCTTAAAATCAAAATCAACTGCAGACTTCATTGTTGGCAAATCTTTTACCACCGAGCCATTCTTTCAAGTTTGGGAATAGAAAATTGTCCGAGAGAACTAAATCTGGCGAATAAGATGCGGGATGAAGCAATTCGAACTTTATCTCATTAATTGCGTTGGAGCATCATCTTTATGGTCTTGAACCCTATTCCTATAATTTCATTAGTTAAACGTTGTAATTAATTCGCATAATATTCACCGTTGATGGTTTTTCCTTTCTGAAGATAATCAATAAAAATATTCCCATCCCCATGCTTGCAGATGGAACCATCTTTCCCCATTCCAGTCCACTACTTTCACTATTCCTTTGCCTCAGGTGTGAATTGGTGAACCCATGTCTCATCCACGGTTATACTTCGCGTAAAAATTCGGCTTTATTGCGGTGAAACATCGCCAAACACTCTACTGAAACTCCTTCACGACTTTGTTTTTTGCTCTATTCAAAGCAAACGCGCACAGCTTTCTTATCTTTAAATTTTCGGTCAATACAGGATGTACAGTACTTTTTGAAATGCCTATCATTTCAGTGAGCTCACACACCTTCAGCCGGTATTCGTCTTAGCAGCTCGTACGGCCTCGTTTAAACTCTAATACCCAATATTTTACAGTCGTGGACAAAGGAGCAGACACCCTAGAATAGAATCTCGGCTTTAATATTGGCTGGACTGAAATTTCGATTAGAAATATTGAATTTTATATCGGTGACCAATTTTTTCCATGTTTACAAATTCCATGTTTACAAATTCACTAAGATTGTTTGCTTTCGATGGCTCAAATAAAAATACTAGGCAATTTAACGCCTTGAAACTTAAAACATATGTTTTATAAGGTTGCCACTTTTCACCAAAGTATTTTTTCCCACACTCTTGGCACCACCTATGCGTCAGGACGGCTAATTTTGGGACCGCCTCGTACTTTAAAGTATCTCAATGTTACCTATCGACAACCAATGCTTCAAACTGCACTATGGTATTTTGCACCCAAATTTACTTTGAGACCTCAAAAAATGGTAGAGAGTTGTGAAAGTTGTGACCACGTTATTATATTTTAAACTGACTTAAATTAGATCATTCAAATGGACTAATACGCGGTGTGTTTAAAAAAAATTAGGCCAATTTTAAAATTTCGTAGGCTACCTGCATTCGACTTTCGATATTTTTTTTTTTTTTGGTACACTCGTCTCAAAGATATGTTGACGGTTTTATCCATATAGCATGTTTAGTTTGTTTGTGAGAGGCATAAATAAGACAAGTATTTTGCGTGTTCGGCGATTCAGTTTTTATCTCCTCAATCGTCGCAAAACGCCGTCCTTTCATGGGTCTCTTCAATCTTGGGAACAGGAAAAAGTAGCAGGGGGCCAAATCTGGTGAATACGGTGGCTGAGGCATGATGATGGTGTTGTTTTTGGCTAAATAATCTCTCGCAAGCAAAGATGAGTGAGCAGGTGCATTATCATGATGCAAAAGCCATGAATTTTGCTTCACGCAAACGGCGCATAACTTCGAGGTAATATTCCTTATTTACCGTACGACATAGTGGTAAGAACTCCTGATGCACTACGCCATGGTAATCGAAGAAAACAGTGAGCAAATCCTTGACATTTGATCGAACTTGGCGTGCTTCTTTTGGTCTTGACTCTTCCATTGGGACGATTGGGCTTTGCTTTCGATGTCATAACCATATACCCATGATTCGCCACTAGTTATGACCCTTTTAAGCAAATCCGGATCGTCGTTGACGTCATTCAACAATTCCTGAGCAATGCTCATGCGACATTGTTTTTGGTCAAAATTCAACAATTTTGGAACAAACCTCGCTGGCACACGCTTCATGCTCAAAATTTCCGAAAAGATTGCATAGCCTGAGCCAGCCGATATGCCGACATCCTCAGCAACTTCTCTAATTGTGTCTCGACGATTCTTCATAACATTTTCTTCCCTTCCTCAACATTTTCATCGGTTGTTGATGTGCTGGGGCGTCCAGAGCGTGCGTCGTCATTCACATTTTCTAAACCTTCTGTAAAAGCTTGTACCACTCGTAAATTTTTTTTCATCCAGAGTATTCTCACCGTGTGCCACTGTCAACATTTCGAGTATTTTTGAGCACTAATTCCATTTTTTACACAAAATTTGATGCAACTTCTTTGCTCTATTTTTTTCGATAGCAGAAAATCGCCGAACACGCAAACTCTTGTCTCATTTATGCCTCTCACAAACAAACTAAACATACTACATGGTTAAAACCGTCAACATATCTTCGAGACGAGTGTATCAACATAAAAACAAAAATAATAATCGAAAGTCGAATGTACGTAGTCCGCGAAATTTGAAAATTCGCCTTATTTTTTGAACATAAATCGTATAATATTATTTTCTAAAACAATTTTTTTTTTTTGTTTTTCAGAGTTAATCTGTTGTAATAATGTAGAACTTCATAAAAATTATATCAATGCCACAAACAAAATTTATACAAATATAATTTCATATTTTGGCGATATTTAGGCTGTTTTGGCGGTATTTGACGATACATTTAATGGCAAAACATTCTGGCAACATTGCCAGAATTTTATTTGCTTCCAACAGCAATTACGTGCAATCTGGTCCAAGCATATTCTTGATCTCCAATTCCATAGATATTTGATCGAACTTATTGAAATGTGGCACTTATTGTCGTTTGAGAAGAACCAGCTTCATCCATCGCTCTTACACAATCGGCAATAAAACCAACGTTACTTGGCCGCCACTTTACACCTGCATGTGCAGGTTGAATTTATTATTGTTGAATTTATCGACAATAATAAGCTTTGAAAGTATATTGAAAATGCCCACATTACAAGCATTTTTCCATACTTCGTCCTTTCCGACATGAGTGCTTTACAGGGCGGAAATATTGATACATAATCCTTCGACATATGAAATGTTATTTCAAATGTAATAGAAAGTTGACTAACTGATCCTATATCAACATTGTAAACATTATAAAAGAATTATCCGTATATACATTAACTGCATTCAAATAATCTAAAATTTTCAAATCAATATGTTCAAAATTCGAATTATTACCAAAACAAAATTTATCATAGCGCTCTCCGTCACCCCTGTAATACACATAATAAGTGGATAACAAAAACTCTTTCCCCTCGGTAACATTTCGTAATTACTAAGGCAGTTCGATTAAACTAAATAAATTGATTTTTTTTTAGCTCTTTATCTTTGACCCAATTTATTTCGTTGCTCGCCTTTATTGTCGTGTGTAATAGTACAAAGCCAGATCGGTCATTAACTAATTGGCAAATCGAAATTGTTGACAGTCTATTTTCCATTGTTCAGGCTAGAGGAGGTATATACGCCAAGAATATACTTGCAGCAGTGAACCAATTGCGAAAGTTCCATCAAATATGGGAAGCTGATATATTTCAGGTGAGTATATTTTTAATAATTAGTGAAGCAATTCATATTTTCACATAGTAATGTTATGTGAAACGTTATTACGTAATTAGGTGTATAAGTGGGCGTTTACGTTCTATAGGGATATGGATGTTATAATAGTAACAAAAGAACACAAGGAGATGTATCCATACATAGATGATGTTTCGATCTCTCGTATATTATAGAGAACTGGAAAAAAATTGAATAATCTTGAGTGTTCCCGTAAAATTTGCTCATCATTAGGAAGTATAATTTGATCACACTAACAAATTTCGTTTACAACAAATAGAACGAATTTTTTACACCTGACCTTGAAGTGTACAAAGTATTTTCTAATTGTTTATTTTATTCTTTTTATAGATTTGCGGAGGTTTTTTTTTCGTTTGAATGAATAAACAAAGAGAATCTGTGTGACAGAGTGTACTTTTTCTTAGATTGCAAAGATCTTTCGAGCAATAACAACAACTCTATGTATGTAAACAAATTAAACACATCGTAAATATCAGCTAATTTAAAGGAATTCAAGCGTTATCAGACCCTTTTATGCCAATACAAAGAATACGTTATAACTGACAAACCCAAAAGTCTAATCCCGTCCTTGATATTCGAAAGCCATGTCCCTCACTTATAGTTTACGCACGCCATATGTGCGCCACGCTCGTTGTGAAACCCACTTTGACCATGACACACCTGGATACACTGTCGACTTTGCTGAACCCGTCAAAGATTACTTAAATGCGAAAACTGAAAATTTGCATGCGTCACCATCGCGCATGCCACGGGCTGAAGAGTGTGGCCCAAAGCACTATAGATCGTCGAATATTGTACATAACTACAAGACACTCGAGGCTCTCAAAATACAGCATGAAATTGAAGAAAAAACCAGCGGAATTATAACAGATTTGAGAATCAGGAAACGTTCGCCATTCGATGTGAAACCGGGCGATGATCCCTCACTGGTTACGAAAAATGTTCATCCCGATGATGTTGCTGATAGAGCTCAAAAGCGAATTGAATACCTAAACCAACGCCAGTTTGAAGATCAAATAAAACGTGATACTATGCAAATAGTTCAACGTATAAGCAAGCTAGAGTTGGACAATTCAAAACTGCCTAGAGAAATTGAACGTCAAGTACGCAACATATATACCAGAGTCCTGTCGCCGGCCGAAGAAGGTGGCTTGGAGGAAGAGGATGTAGATTATACCCGTTCATCACCTGTCAGAGCTTCTCAAAGGCCAACATATAATTCATATATGAATACGATAGATGAACATCGCACAAAGAAACTATTTAGCCAAGTCAAGTCTTCACTGCAAGGTGCAAAGCGCCTTTTGAGGAAGTTGGATGGTCGGGTGGAGTGTGACTTCTACAAATGCACATTGAATGACAAATGTTGGGTTTGCCGAAAAGTTGTTCGTAATAATTCTAAACTTCATTACTATAGCCCAATAAGACATCATCGTTATTAGGTTGCACATATGTATATGCTATAACATTAGTAATAATTTGAACCTTTTATCTGTCATGAAACTACTGTTTTTTGACCAGTATGTGTGTGCGGTTTATATATGAATATAGAAATATTCTGCAGTGTTCGGCTGCTAATTTATTGGTTTATTAGTTTGAATGTGTGCAACTATAAAAATATATTAATAAAAAATATAAACTCCAATCAAAATAATCAAGCACTGGTGTAAATTATCTAATAATAGAACGTTCAAGTACCTCAAAACTGGTAATAGTTGTAACAAATTCAAGTAGAGATGAGAAAAAAATTAGACCTTTACACGGAAAAAAACTTCATAGCTGAGTAGTTGAAGAAATCTGTAGTTGATTTCCAATAAATTCAATTGACTTATATTATTACCGGCAACCCCTTTGTTAGTTGGTATCAAGCTTTTTTTGGTGGAATTTTAAACAACCTTTACCGTTGGTTTGAAACTGTGATGATGAAAATAAACATTAAATAATTCCAAAAGCAGAGCAATTTTTTTAACATCTGTTGCGAAATACGAGAGCAAACCCAGCCGACAGAGAATAAAGAATTTAAGGTAAGTTTATTAAACTAACTAATATTAAGCAAAATTCAATTCATAGAGGACGGAAACTTTCATATGAAGAAGTATTTTGGAAGGCACAAAAAATTATGTTCTTTTGAAGTAAAGTTGCGGAAAATGCTTTACATAAGAAAAAGAGTCTTGAACAAACTTTTCATATGAAGATAGGTCTTAGAAAACACTCGATACTCTTATTAAGAAGTACTTAGACAAACACTTTTCATGCCAATAAGTTCTCCACATAAAAAGTATCTTAAATCGATCTTGTCTGTATAAATGATATGGTTCAAGGTACTTTTCTGTATGGAGCGTCTTTCATAACACTTTTTTTATTTGGATAACATCTTTCGTAGCACTTTTTTGTTTGAAAAATTACTTTCATAGCATTTTTAATATGGAAAGCGTCTTCCTTTACTTCTTTTCCGTTTCTTTTTTCTGAAGATGAAAATAATAGCAATTTATTTATTTAATACATACAAGTTTTATAAAATTACTTGGTATTTTGTTTAAGATTTCTAATATGTGTTAACAAACCTCAAAATGTATTGTTAGTTAGATACCACGTCGATATCAATTACGCTAAGTTAAATTGCGTATATTAACAAATATCAACTGCGTGTTAGTTAAAGGTGTATCACGTATATACGATATAGTTGAAATTTTAGTTCATATCAACCACGTGACTTTTTCAGTGTAGTTTACCACATTTAACTCAAAGTGATTCGCCGAGTAAAATTAGTAAAGATACTTCCCTGAATAATTTGATTTGAAACAGACAAAAAAGTTAGAAAATGAAAAGAGATAACAATAATGAGTGAATTACTAACAGAAATAAATAATTATCTTCCGATCGCATGACATTTTTCTGAAATTTTACTATTTTTTGTGGGTTTTCGATACACTACCTTCCGTAACTTCTTCGTTTACAGTTTTTACATTTTCTACTATCTTTACTATTTAAAAAAAATACTAGAACAAATATTTTGGCATTATTGTGCTAAAATTATTATCCAGTAAAGCATGAAAAGTAAATTTAAATAAAACAAACTATGAAACTTTTATTTTATTATAATGCTTGAACCTTGCCATTATATACGCAATGTCATTTAGATGACCGCCTTTGGCTTGGTTGCACCAGTGGATCCTTTTGAGGTGGATTTCAAACACTTTTTCTCACATTTCGGGCGGCATCTCGGCGACAACTTGGTTTCCAAATGCCCTAACGTTTGGGGATTATCTCCATAAACATGGTCTTTGACGTAGCGCCACAAAAAAGTCTAATGGCGTCAAATCACATGCTTTTGGTGACCAAGTGACGTAGCAAAAAAGTGAAATTACGCTTTCTTGAAACTTCTCATGAAATAAAGCCAAAATCGGTCGTATTGTGTGGCCTGTGACACAGTCTTGTTCAAACCACACATCGTCCATTTCATAATCTTCAATTGCAAGCCAAAAAATTGAATTGAAATTCGGATTATCCGTCACACTTTCGTTAACAGAAGTGCTATTTTTGGCAGTGCGTACATTATGATGATGTACTGGTCTGATCACATCTATAAGTCTCTTCAAATTTCGTTATAATCCTGTCAATTCCTTGCACAGTAGTTTGATTATGACGACCATAATCGGCCCGTATTGTATGAAAAGTGCCCACGTCTGAATCACCACTTTGTTGTTAGTTTTAGCTATTTGTACGCGTTTTACGGTTGTTAAACGATCCGACACTTTTTTTTTGCAGATGATAAGAGATGTTGTATACTTTTACTCAAAATTACTTCACATATCATACAGCTCTATGGATGAGCGAAATAAAAATAGAACATTGAACGCAACCTGGATAGAAATAAAACAATAATTATAATAACAATAAGTTTATAATAAATTACAATACTGTTTCGCTGCTTAACTTTGATTCTCTAGATCTGTTTCGTGAAATCCCAAATAATTGTTTTCTCATTATTGAATTGACAATTAATTAATACACAAATACATAAATGTTACTGATAATATGCATGTTACTCACCGGCAAGCTGGCCAAATCCGTTGAATAGAAAATGCAAATGAAATCAATATGCCGTGTTATGCCAGATCATAATTGGAGGTCGCATGTCCCATAAGAAAACTGGTCGTTGATTAATAGTTGGGCGGTGTCATAAATACTGACTATAGCAGTAAAAAAAATTCAATTTGATCGGAAAGCTACCAATATCTTCAAAACATTCACATCATCATCATGTTTTATCGCTTAAATAAAAATTTGTGTCAAATCTACTGTTTCAAATGAAAATTATTTATATTTTATTATTGTCTCTTCTACAAGTGTGATATATTAAAGCCAACGCCATTTTGAAAAAATATTTTTATTTATTCTATGTATGTCGTTATCAAATTATTTCCCGTATATTTAAATGTTCTTGTAATAAACTTTTCGATAAGGTGTATCACATTATTATCTATTCTGCTGACTTCCGCTACATCGTCTCATTTTTTGTTTGAAAATTTGTAAAAAAATTTGTAAAATTTCTGTTCGGAGCTCCTGTAAAGGGGTGTACGTTATTTCAGACATTTTCTTTGAAAACAATTAATTTGTCCATATAAGGAGTAAAGCTTATATTTTAAAACAAAGTTTATATCTTCCTTTCTAACTTTTATAATCTGCTTATTAAAATACAAACATTTTTCGTGGTTATTTAGAATCGTGGAACGTATTTCCACTTTAACGTTAACTTTATTGAATAATCTAAAAACACAAAGTCTGAAATTACTTATTCTAGAAAATGCTAACAGATTTGAGAGAACAAATATTTACATAATTGGTACGATAAAGACAAATATATTTACAGAACAGTGTTGCTTAACATAAACTTACTTCTACAATGTTCATATTTGTCCAACAGGCGAAAAAGAGATATAATAGAGAGATATCGAAAGATTTAAACATAACTTAATATCGTAAATGTATGTACTTCTAGAAACTTCCTATTTAAAGATAATGAGGGAAAGAAGTTACGTACATGAGAGTTGAATATTTTGGGAGTAGTCTTACCTACCTATCTAGAATATGCATCTAAAGAAATTATACTTATTTATATGCAGATACTAAAGTTAATACCTAATTATTTGAACATACCTTTTTAAATGTATTTATATTAAACTTTTCCGCTGTTTTATAATATTATTATTATAGTCGTCGTATGCAGGTGGACGGAATAATACCGTCACACAATTATCATGTAATAATAATGTTCAATTGCGCGAAAGTTTTTCTACTAGGCAAGCGTCTTTTCATAGTGATTTGTAATTTGCAGATAATATCGGTGTAACAAGTCGGTGTATCACATGTAAAATTGAGATTTTGAATTCAAATCCAAATATTTTCCTTTTATTTAAGTTCTTTGTTTTAATGGCAAACAATATTATTGACGCAAATTTCGAAAATTTTACTAATATTTAGCAGCAGACCAATAGCACACGTTTTTATTTACGCTATAACCTTTACATTTCTTTGCAAAATTTTAACTTTCATAATTTTATATACTCGAGCAAAATAATAATTATTGAGCATGTTGTTAGAAAGTGTTCAGTAACTAACATAAGAACATTGTTTCTGAAATGTGAGCTGAAGTAATATTGTGAATTATACGAGATCTATACTTGACCACAAAAGCAGAATATCTACTAATAACATAAACATACGTCAATGAAGTGACTTAATATTGATTTTCGTTGACAGAAATCTGGAGAAAGTAATATCGATGTTAACAGATAAGTTGTTTTCAGAATCAATCTCGATGAAAGAATGAACTGATCCCAGATAAACGACATTTTCTTGGGGAATTTTAAAAATATTTTTACTTACATTTTGCGCACTTCTAAATCAGTTGTTGCTTTCTTTTAATTAATTAATGGGGATGATTAATGATTTTTAGTTTTTTTTATTTCATTCTACGACAGTTTTTTTCGATTCATGATTTGCCTAGTGCCAACGTCTCGACGTCTTTTGATAGTTTCAGGAAACTTTATTATGAGAAATACGAATAGTTTTAAATTTAATGTCATTCACTTAAAATAATTGTTTAAAAACTGAACAACACATTTGGTGAATAATTTTATAAATAGTTACACAATGTAAAAATATCAGAGACTAAAGCTTATGCATTATCATCACTGAATTTTGCTCTTTAGCCTATTGCATTTGTTTTTGTTTTATTTGGATTACAGATTACAATATACAAAGTATTTATTTAGTTGAAATTTAGCCTTTAGCTGGCATAAGGAAGGGTTCTGACCTCTTGTGCTATTACTATGATTGTAACAACGCACATTTCTCTTTTCTCACTTCCTAATATTTGTAAAATTTGTAAATTTTACATTTCAAACAGATTCTCAATAATACCAATTCTGTTATAACTATTTTTTCTTTTCTTATGAGGTACTGAAAATGTGATTATAATTTTTTAAACTTAAGATGACGATATGGAAATTAGATTTTGGGCTTTAAAAAAATAAAATTAAATGTTTTAAAATGAATTGAAAATAAATAAATAAAATGTTATACAAAAACACATTTCGTGTTGTTCTCTTAAATCTTAACGTTTTTTTTTTTAATTTTAATAATTTTTAGTTTCATCAAGACACATCAGACACAGACAGTTGTGCATTTAGGCATAAACAACGTTATAATCGGTAACCATCGGATCCGAAGCAGTCCTTTTAAAAACATTAACATGTAATAAAACTATATCACATTGAGACGTGATTGCCTAAATAAAAATTCCAACAAAACTAAACTTCATTCATTATGGAGCTATAACCGATATGAACCGATATGTTCAAGTGGGAACATTAATCGTTTTTGCCGCTACAAGAAGTGATAAAACCAAGCTTGGCCTGTATCTTTTCACGAGGTTATATCAAAACTAGGGCCGATATGGGCCAATATCTAACCAATTAATAGTCACTAAGTATTTCAGGGGTTTACAAACGTCAACACTGTCTCCATATAGACTATGGTGTGCGGTATAACACTTAAACTAAATAACTGCAGATAAAATAATATGTTAGTTGAAGAATATACAGATGCCTACATCGATCATTTTCTCCTTTTTGCAATGACAATTTTGATTTCCATTGACTTTCCGCCGCTAGAATTCACTATATAATTCATACGCATACATATTTGATTAATTGGCCGCTGATCTGCCCAGCCCATTTTGCCTACAAATATTGGCAATTAGAGCAATAGCTCAATAACAGTAAATTTTTTCTTAATGACAAAGTATATTTTTGGCTCAGCTAAGTTCCATGGAGAAAACACGAATAAAACAGATTTATCATGTCCAACACGAAAAATGAGTTTAAAAAAATCGATTTTTCAAATAAACTTAAGGATGATCTTCTTGGAATGTCGGTGGTTTGAACATCTCAGTCGTAACCGATTATCTACATCCACGAGAGATGGTGGCAAAAAGTATTTTACCCGGCTAACACTAATTTTTGGATCCGTTTGTTGTAATTTTTCGTACAACATTTTGTCAAATTCTAATTAAAACTGCAGTTACACAATAAAATACATCAACACGACTTGACGTGCGTCCAAATGAAATCAGTATATTTCTGGCGAGCATCTGAAGTTGTAATGTTTTTCTTATTTCCATGTAAACCAAAGGTCTTCTATAATGCGTTCCTTAAGAAGCGAAATGGGAATAAGTTTCAGATGACGTTTTCAAGAGATGATCAGAATCTTGGTAGAGACTTGTTAGAAAGATTGTTTTGAGATCTCACTCAAATTTTTTTCCCTAGATTACATTAATAAACATAATGTACACACTTAAATTTTGTATGTAATAAAATCATTGGGGAGCAGGAAATTAATATTTAATTTTTCTAAATACCATATTTGCTCTATATACGAGTACATGGAAATCATATCGAAAAAAAAGAAAAGTTTGTCTAACATTTCGAGTCTTATTGTCAGTTTGGACCGAAGTAAACTATGCCTAATGTTAACAGATTTCAACAAAACTTTAATGTGTTCATATGTGATCGGCAAGAATTAGGATTATCTTTCCTGCCGCTGCGCGCAACTCGTTAGAAAACGTTTTCGAGGGTAATAAGTACGCCGTTCTAAAATATGTACCGCTGCAAGTCCCGTGCATTGTATTCTATTATTTTGAATATTGTATATTCATACAAGGATTCAAAGTTCTTTTCAGAACTACAATTAATTTTAAGCCCAAGATGTTTTAAGAGATTCAAAAATACGGCCAGTTACAACAAAGCAAATACTCGTTGCAGGAAGCTGTATACTGTAATCCATTTAAATGTGGCTCTTAGAATAAAATAAATATGTGCCTTGCTGTTATCAACCATTACTATTTGTTTTAAATTGTTGTTTAATTTTTCCCGTCGTCGCTCATAGAACACAGTAGGACAGATTTATGTCTAATTTCAACTTTAAATGACATAGACTATAATTAGATTAGACTATGACATACTTAATAATGATCAACAACTGTCTGAAACGGATACTTGGATATAAAGTTAAATTTTTTAAGTTGGAATAAAGTTAAATTTTGAATGCGTGTTCCAGCTTGAGAAACAAATTTGTGAATAAATATGAATTCGAATACTAAGTTCACATACCGAATTCAAATGTATACAGAATTCGAATATCGAATTCAAATCCGAATACTAATATTACTTAGAAAGGCATTCTTGAATCTGTATGTGTAATTACACCAGTCTACACATTTGGAAAAAAATGACTGCAGAAACGAACCATGTTTTTTAACTAATCTGGGTGCGCTGAATTCAAATCAGACATACAAATTGGGCTATCACATCTTGTTTATTTTTTATCGCAAGCTGGCAATACTTTAAAACAATTAATGCTGACACTACAACTTCTTCTCAGGTGGCGACTGAAATAGACATCCTTATCTATTGTACGCGGCCCATAGAAAATAATTCCAAACACTTCGATCTTCTGCAGTTCTCCTCCAATTAATCACACCAAGCTTCGGCATTATTTCAAAAGCCAACGGAGTTTCGGTCACCATCTTCTGCGCCGTCCATCGAGTTCGTTGTCGAAAACTTTCCGTGCTGGAGCATTTGGGTCCATCCGCACAACATGACCCAGCCAACGCAATCACTGTATATTAATGCGATTGACCACGTCGATGTAGGCTCATACAGCTCACTGTTCATGCGACGCTGATACTCTCCGTTAATGATGATAGGTCCGTATATTTTCCGGAATATTTTCCTCTTGAAAACTACCATCACTGATTCAGTCGTTTGCGCCATAACGTCTGGTACAGTCGGATTTTTGTTTGTCGAGAGAGGGTTTTATCATTGAATCGCTTGCTTAGCCCATAGTAACATCTGTTAGCAAGCAACACCCTCCTCTTTATCTTCATGCTGACATCATTGGTTTTGTTTACAGCAGAACCGAGGTAGATGAATTCTTCCACCACCTCAAAATTATAGTTTTCAACGTTCACACAACGTCCCACATGGGTAAACCCTTTGTTCGTCGAAACCAATGTAGTATGTGAGTGTAATTTCTCTAAGTGTATATTCTGGAGAGATCATCAAAACCGATGATGATCGTACTGTTCTCCTATGCACATTTGTTATTTAAAATCAGAAAATTTTATGAATAAAATAGAAACATTTAAAAAAGAAGTGGCAACTACACTATTGGTTTGAAATTAGCAACCCTGTGCAGGCTAGTTTGGCGCCTTTTTGTATGAGCTGTATCCCAAGAGCGACTGTCGTTTCTCATGCGTCAATGGTCCAGCAAGCGGCTATGGTCGCATTCCCATCATCGCCATGCACTCAGTGAAAATTTATATACGTTATGCCATGCCCTATTTACAGCCGCAAAATACTCAGGATTAATAACCGGAGATGATCCCACCGTCTGAGCAAGGGACAAATAATACATTATTTGTATATTTGACCAAATAAAAGTAAAGTTCTTTAATATAATTTTATTGACTTTTTCCCTGTAAAGAAGAAGTGACGTAATAACTACCAATTCTTCTACGCATTAAAGTGTTTCAGAAACATTTTGTTTCCAACCAATATATTTTATATATTTTTCGTATACAACTCAGCTAATGCTAAATAAACAAACCTACTTTACATATTCTTCAGTATTCCCAGTGCATAATAATTGCCTTGTTTGGTTTTTCCATTGAAAATGTATTTTTTGTGCAATTCACACAGCTGTAGCGGTTGCATGACGCATCCTTTTCATTAACCAGCAGATGCTAAAAATATTACATTCCTGAAAAAGTATAATTTTCCAAAAATTGGATTTAGTTCTTTTATGAGCAGGTTTCCTCCCCTGGACCAATACTTTAAAAGGAAATACAGAATACAACAGAACTCTCTCATTATATTGGCGGACTAATTAGTCACAGTTTAATCGTATAGGCTTTGGAAGGGCTTTCTACCTTCCAAAGTAAATCTGTTAAACAGGAAAGACGTATTGTGCAACAAAACAATTTTAAGCATTGCTTCAACTTCGACCGTTTCTTCCGTTGAAGGGTTCGCTTATTTCCAGAAAGTTTCACTCATTTCTATTTGTTCAGGTCAGATCAATCTACCCTCGTCGCAAAACACCACATATGTACCTATATATATACATACGGCGTTGTAGTTTGTATGGCGAAAATCAGTTTTGTCGGTTTCATTAAGTCTTGTCGATGTGATCTTTTTCCTTCCGTTTGCAGCAACAGCATAATAAGCACTTGAATTTATAAAGTTTTGAAATTTTGACTGAGTTTCCTTTCGCAATAGACATATATATATATTTATATATATTGCTATATATCCTTTCCTAAAGGTAAGACTCCATCGTCTACTAGGCTAACATATTCCAAATCCCTTTGCAATCTTTCCTTTTTATGCGCATATTTCGGCGGTAATTGCGTGGTCCATATCCCGAGCTATATTCATACGTCCGTCTCCTTACAGCAAGGCCTTACCTCAAAATAATATACAGTCCATTTCCGAAGCTGACACCTCTAATCCGGATGCGGTCATCTTAAGGAGAAATAAATATATCATCTACTGCATTTTATCGTTATACAACTATATAAAGGTTAGTTTGCATACATCGTATTTGTAATGTAGTATTTCAAGGTTGATGATACATTTACGCGACAGAAAAAAAATCGTAAAACCACATCTTAACGATTTGATATGATTACGATTATATTATCATTCATCATATCAAACGGGTTGTAATAACAATCAAACAATCAAACAGAGAATTAACAATTTTATCAAAAGAAAGCAATTACATCAGACCCATACGTACATATGTATATATTCGTTACAACGAAACATTTAAAGAGTGATATTAATTAATAAAGAGAACACCAAACCTAAGAGCGAATTCATAAGTTGGAATAAGTTCTAACTAATAGTAGTTCCTCTCTATGGGCTGCTCATTTTTATCAAAACAATACATTTCAAACGTTTTTCCCCATTTACCTGCTTCTGTGTCTAATATTTCTATTCAGTCAAAACGACAATCATATGCATATCTTTAAGAAAGTTCACCTCGCTTTCCCTTAAATGTACTCTTTCTCATAACTACTGAGGGAAGAGACAGTTATCACTTCTACATTATCTACTCTTGGATTGACTAACTGACCCTCTTGTGGAGGTAACTCTTTTGCAGAGACTGATGTGAAGTGGAAATATTGCCAAAACCGTAATATCACGCGGCATTGTTATCGCGGTTATAATTTAAAGTGCAGGAGAAGTATTCAGTATAAGGAAGTATTCAGTAAAAGATGCAAGAGTGTATTCAATTGCATGCGGTGTCAAAAAAGACACTACACTTTATTATACGCAGATGAACCCAATTCTGGATCCGCGGATGATTCTTCGATGTCTCCAACCGCTACCTCCTCTAGAAGTAACATCCAATCATGCGCTGTAATCTCTGAACAAAATTCCGTGCCCTTCTTCAGCTCCACCGTGCCCTTCTTCAGGGAATCAGACGAAAAATTATACTGCGACGGGGTCAAAAATGGTTCAACTGGAAATTACTCTTAGAGCTATCATGCATCGCGGTGAGCGATTTAGTTGTATCTAAGTCATTAATAGCTTAAAAAACTATTTTTGGGTGGATATTAACTGGGCCGACAAATCTAGACTCAGTAGTGTCTTACCCAACACAGTTTTCATATGTTAATGAAATAATATTAGACCAGCAAATAGCTAGATTTTGGGAGTTAGAAGATATTCCACGAAAGTAATGCCTATTCGAAGAAGGCTTAGCTTGTGAGAAACACTTCAAAAGGTCTGGCCACTAGCCGTTACATCGTATCACTCCCGTTTAGGGATGGATTTTCACACTCCTCCTCTCTTGGACAATCTCAAATAGCATTGGCACAGTTCCTTCGCAATGAAAAACGTCTATTAAAAAATCCTGATTTCAAATTACAATACGATAGCGTACTCCAGGAGTACCTCCTATTACATCTTATGAACCGAATCCGATCTCAATACAAATTCCTCACACTATTATTTTCCACATCATTCCGTTCTCCGTCCCGATAGACCAACTACAAAAGTTCGAGTAGTATTTAATGCGTCCAATCCAACAGCGAACGGTGTTAGTTTGATATTAAAAAAATGATTCAAATCATACCTGTTTCCAAAAAATTCTTTACCGATTATCGTCAGACGACCCAATTACCGAATATGAACTTCAAACAGTAACGTTTGGTCTGAACTGTGTTCCATATTTGGCCATGAGGGTTTTCCAATAGCTACCTCATGACATTAGGGAACGTTATCCCCTGGCCAGCCAAATTTTACTCACAAGCATGTACATACGTGGACGATGTATTTTCAGGGAGTCATGGCGTCGACTCGGCTATTAAGGCTCAGTAATAATTGACTGCGGTTCTTAATACTGCAGGTTTTTCGCTACGAAAATGGACATCTAATTCTAAAATATTCCTCCTAACGAACGTCTTCTAAATGAAGAGTTTCTTCAATTCGACGATCTAAGTATAACCAAAACCTTGGGGATGCGATGAAACGCCAAGCGTGATGAATTCTACTTCTGCGCTGGCCGAATAACAACACCTCCTAATCCAACAAAGCGGCAAGTTCTTTTTGAAATCACGAAACTGTTCGATACCGCAGGCTGGCTTCGCCCTTTTATTATTTTATTTAAGCTTCTAATGCGGGGCATATGGTCAATCAGAATAAGTTGGGACAGCGTCTTACCAGAGCATCTACGTATCTCTTGGCAATTACCCATCAATTGGCTAAATTAAGATTCATCACTGGGTATACGAGTATACGATTATGTGATTTTGTTGCATTGGGCTTTGTTATAACACCCCGGGACAAAAATGTGTTCCCATGGCCTGTAGGAGTTAAGGTTTGTTTGATTTTTCTTATTTCTGAATAAACATATAGTGAGTATTAAAAGAACTAAGATATGAGGTGAGTAATTATTTATATTATTTCTATATTTAATTTCTTTCAGACATTGAACATTGAACACTATGTACGTTCATTTAGTTTTAAAGGGAATTCATATTTATTACTATTATTATATTTGTTCCAATTTCTACATTTTGTTCTTTTGATTTACTTACATACAAGCAATTCATTAATTTTGGATTAAATAAATTTTGAATACAACTGGAATAAGATTGAATAATTGATTTGTTTTGTAATATACATTATTTTCTAGGGCAAAATATTGTCTTTCTTTTATAGATATTTCCTGTTTTTGCTTATTTGGTATTGGGATTACATCAAGTGATTTATACGCTTTTTCATTAAATATCGGAATTTTAATTATAGCCACGATACAATTGTGTGTTTTCAATTGATGTCTTGTGTGATCAATTTGGTGTGTTAAATATAAATCATCGGACAACTGCATGTCAGATTCTAATTGTTCAACAAATTCGTCATAGCTCGCAATATTAAAGATATGTAATATCCTTGTAGAATCCTCAATCAAATATTTGTCTTTTGTCTGAATAATGGTACTCGTATATCCGTTGCCATGATTTAAGTCAGTCAATTCTAGTCGTTGTGCTGAAATGGGGCTGATTATCATCAATAACATCAACAAGTACTTCCAAGGACCTGGAAAGATTTTTCTTTTTTATAAACTGATCTTTCTGTAATATTTTACTATGCTTGAGTTCTTTTTATCAGATATTCACTTAGCTTCAATCTTTTTGTGTTTCGCATCGAGTTATTTGAAATGAAGTTCCGTTTGAAATCTTTATTAATTGCTTTAATTTTCCTGTTTCTATTCCTATTATTCGGTACTTTATTTTCGTTACCGGTTATAAAATTTTCGATTATTTTGCGACCAGTGTTGTTAGACAAGTGAAGGTCAATATGTTTTTCCTTTGTAGTGGAATGGATACAATTATTATAATAATCTATAGCTTGTAACACCAAACCTATATTGTAGTTTATGTCATTGATTTCTTCTCTTTTTTTCTAAGATGCCGGTGTATTCATTTAATGTACTATGGAATCTTTCAATGTCTGAATTTCCTGTGTCTGTATAGGTATATGTATAATCTATCGTATAATGTACTGTTATTCCTAATTCTTCTAAAAAAAATCTTGAAATATTGCTGTTATAAATGAGGGTTCATTATCTGCTGCTCATTTAGTTGATCTTTTCATATGTGGAAAAGTTTTCTTAAATGTGTTTACTAAGTTCAAGGGAGATTTATCTGTTATTTTTTCTGTTGCGGCATATTTTGAAATTTTGTCAATACAGGTGATATATATATAATGTTTTTGTTCAAGTACCTTATATAGGTATGATAATGTTCGTGTGGTTTCTATAGAGTTTCCGTCAGTTCAAATGGAAATTTTATGGGGTTTCATTCTATTTTAAAATTCCATGTAACACAGTTATTTAACAATTGCATTCCTTTATTCTTGACAAGGCATCTGCGACTTTATTTTCTTTACTTTGTACAAATTGCAAATTAAGTTCATATTCATTGAGATTAATTTTCTATCTTATAAGTATAGAATTTGGTACTTTAATATTCGATAGTCATATTAGTGGTTAGTGATCGGTCCTTAATTCGAATTTTTGTCCATACAAATAATGTCTAAATTGTTTTACTGTCCAAACTATTGCTAGTAATTCTTTCTCTATTGTCGAGTAGTTAAGTTCATGTTTATTTAGTGTCCTTGATGCAAACCCTATTGGACCATCTGTTTGAGGTAATACAGTTCCTAAAGTGTAATTAAATAAAGCAAATTGTTTTGAAAAATCTGGATATTTCAATACCATACCAGAGATCAATATGTTCTTAAGCGTTTCAAAATAATTTCTGAAATTCTTATCATTGAAATCCTTATCATTTTCAGGCGTAAAGTTAATGGTTTCGCAATCTTCACGTAATGGGGAACAAATTTCCTGTAATATCCCGTTAATCCCACAAAACTTTATACTTCCTAAAAATTTTTTGGCAGTGGGAATTTCTTAATACAATTTATTTTATTCAGGTTTGGCTTAATTCCTTTATCAGTAACAATATAATGCCTTTAATTTAGCCTTTTTAAAAGCCTTCAACACATTACCCAAGTTATCCATATGTTCTTGAAGAGATGTCGAAAACATCAATATATCATCCATATATACTAAGAAAATTTTATTTATGTATTCTCCAAGTACGTTGTTCATCATCCTTTGAAATATGGCTGGTTCATATTTACATAAGTCCAAATGGCATCCTGACAAATTCAAAATGTCCAGAAGAAGTTGAGAAGGCCGTTTTTTCTCTATCTTGGGGACCGACTTCGATTTGATAAACACCTTTAATTAAGTCCAATGATTTTAAGTAATTTGCTCGGTCTAGTTTATCGAGTATATCATCGATGACCGGAAAGGGATATTTGTCTTCTTTTATTACTGCATTCAATTTTCTCCATTCTTTGTTTCTTAACTTATTTTTCCTTTTTGGCACAACCCAAATAGGAGAATTACATGGAGAAGAACTCTATTGAATTATTCCTTGTTGTAACATTTCGGACATTTGTCTGTTCATTTCTTTAGTGTGTGTTAATGGATATACGAGTATGTATGCTTTAGTGTACGAGAGTATAGGACTATTATTTGTCGTATCTATTTTATGTTTTATCTTGTTAGTAAAGATAAGATCGTTACCAGAATGAGAGAGTGCGTTTTCATGATTATTAATCAATTTTGTTAATTTATTTTTGTCTTTGTTGTTCAGTTGTTGTTTTCCTGATCTTCCTGAGGATCACCTTCGTAATATATTTTGTAAATTTGATCATTAGCAATCAACTCATTTTGTCCATAATTAGTAATGGTGTTATTTTCCTGTGAAGTTTGGTTTCCTAATATTCCATTAAAAGTTTGGTGAAAGTTATATAATCTGAAAATAGTATGTATTCTCAGAAAGATTTTTAAACAGTTTTTGAAAAGTGAGCATTACAATCAACTGATATGTTACCTGCTGCTGTTTTAATTAATACCGGTGCATATGACTTATTTATATATTTTGGCGGACAATGATTTTTATTTCACAAATATTTACAATCTAGTGTTCTTGTTTTTCCCCTGAGAAGAATATAGGAAAGTTTGGAGGCTTTTTCATAGGTGCTAATTGAAAAATTTCCGAACTAATTTGGTCTTTTACCTTGATTTCATTAGCATCGTATTCATAATTAAATTATTATTATTATAACTTATTATTGTTTGTTGATTATAGTGAGCTTGTCTTCTAGTCTGCATTGAAATATCGTCCTCCGTTGGTTCCGGTTTTGATTGGTATTGGTGTTGGAATGGTTGTCTGAAGTTTTGTTGTTGCTGCCTATACGGTTGTTGTGGCTGTTGATGTTGGCTTGGTTTGATTATTCTAGTTTGCTATTGTTGTTGTTGTCTTTTTTGTCCTGATTGTGAATTTGTTTGATTAGATTTTGTTTTTCTTGGTTTAAAACCCAGCTGCAAATAATTCGTGTAAAGCTTCTTCCATGGTAGATGGCTTCAGAGCACATAATGCTGAACTGGAAGACGCGTGATGAATGAATGTGGATGTTAAAATTTGCATCTGATAATCTGTGTTCCTGTCCAAATGAAACGTATCGATGCTCCAAATTTGTCTGGAGAATGTCTAAAAAGAATGCAAAAAGAAGAAGAAGAAGAATTGTGTACAAAAAATCACCGGAACTGGACGAAAAACTTGGAATAATTTCCAGAGTTCGCTGAAATTCCAAGAGAAAAAGCGATGTTACGCAACACAAGACCCACAAAATTCCTCAATATTTTCCAACAAATTAGTCGATTGCTAATATTTTGGGAAAACAACGCTGTCCTGAAGTGACAGCAGCGAAAAAAGAAAAAATTCCGAAGGGCACCGAATACAATAAAGAATCCCAAAAAGCAACGAATAGAAAGAGGGGAAAAATTAAAAATAAATCGATTAAATCTGTCACGTAGTGTGCTGAATACCGAAATGTATTCGTAACATACAAAAATAAATTTTGCATTAAACCGTATTTATTTCCAACTGACGGACTGTAGGGTGATGTAACACACTAAGACACGAAGATTCAAGTCGTCGTCACGACCGAATCTGGAAGGGTTAAAACTAAAGCAAAGATTATTTATGTTTGTATGTATAGGTATAGGGTGTAGTGCAATCGTATTTTTTTTTTTTTTTTTTTTTCTAATATAAAAATCAAAAATATATCATATATTAACATATATTAAATAAAAATTTTATTGGAATCGATAAATTTGTCTTTGTCATTTAAGTTTTAAAGATAATTTCATGTAAATGTTGTCCGCGGCTCCTTCTCTGAATGTCCATTTGGAAGGTCCAATTGTTCGTCACTTTTTCGAGCATTTCGGCCTGTATTCCACGAATAACGCGTGTTATGTTATCCTGTAAGGCTTCAATAGTGTTCGGCTTGTCCACATAAACTAACGACTTGACATAACCCCACAGGAAATAATCAAGAGGCGTTAGATCGCAAGATCTTGGAGCTAAATCGAGAGATAACCCGCTCTCCAAATTCATCCCTCAACACATCCATTGTTTCGCTAGCAGTGTGGCATGTTGCACAGTCCTGATAAAACCACATGTCAACCAAGTTGAACTTAGCCAATTGGACCAAAAAAAATTCCTTGTGATTGAGTAACACATGCCCAATCGCTGAGGACGGCGACGACCAACAAAGCAAATTTAGTGCGCAATTTAGAGATAACAGCACGAATTGTTGATTCAACAGGTCGATTATGACGACCATAAAATGGTCGTATCAAATGATGCACATTTGTCACAGAGCACGAATTTTGATAATAAATTTCAACGATTTGCAATCCTTACTCGTTTGTCAGTATTTCCATGATAAAATGGCAGAGTATACTGTACACTTTTCACTTTGACAGATGACGTTTGGACGTCATCACCAAGCAGTGCTGCCACAATGAAAAACTTAAATCTTAAAAAATCAACCTATATATGAGCGCTTGTGAGTAGTGTTAGAGGGATAATTAAAATAACAACAACAACCGGCGGCGTTTTTGTGTGGATATTTGTAAGCGAATTATCATTTTCGTTTATATAAAAAAAAAAAATTATTATCAAAATGGTAAAACGAATGCGAGGGGAAAATTGTTAAATAAAAACACACACACGCACAGATGCGAAAACCACTACCAAAGTTGAAGGAAAACGTCACGTGCCCGTCCGACGATCACCCTTACTGCAGTAAAATATTCGCCGGAATTATGTATGTCGTAGTCGAAAAGTGACAACTGTCGTAGTCACTGTCGAATTTACATTTTATCGGTATCATGTAACTTTTTCGACGTGAGTATAGTTTTGTAATAGATTTCTCTCACAAAACAGATCAGCTGATAAATAAACAGAACAAAATACCTGTTGACACAATTTCCATTTAATTTTTCCCGCGTTGTGCTGATTTTTTGCAATAATTCTTAAGCAAACAACTAAAAATGATAAGTTTGGCTATATTCTCATCTTCTGATGAGGATGAAGATGAACGCAGTGTAAGACAACTTACAAATTTCAGAAGACAATTGAGAAATCGCTCGAACATATTTTTACTTCTAACTTCCATGTAAGTTAGGTTAATTGTTACTATGAAGCTTTTTACGAAGACTTTTTTAGATTTATTTCAAATTTTAGATTGAATAAAGATGCTTTACCTTATGTTCTGAGAGAAATATCACCCTTGCTCCAAGATGGCTCCAGGTCAACCAAAGTGACCAAAACATTGCGGCTTGCAGTAACGATGAGAATCTTAGCTGAAGGAAGTTATCAAAAAGGGGCTGGAAACGACTTTAATGTTGGGCTAGCCCAACCAACAGTCAGTGGTGTGTTCCATGAATGTATAAATGCCATGTTTACACAACTTTGTCCGAAGTGGATCTCTTTCATTATGACAGAGTCGGAAAAAAATAAAATCAAGGAACATTTTTACCAAAAAAATGGTTTCCCGGGCGTTATCGGTTGCGTCTATCGGAGCAATATAAATACTACAGTAGAAAGGGTTTCTATAGTTTAAATGCAATGGTGGTGAGGAAATAAAAAAAAGGTTATTTAAATATTCAACATAAAACATTACAGGTTTGTGATCATGAACTAAGAATTCGTTACATATCATCACATCACCCAGGATCAGCTCATGACTCTTTAATATGGAACGCTAGTGATCTAAAGCCATACTTAGCGCAAATGTATGCAAGTGGCGAACGGAATACGTGGCTGTTGGGTAAGTAGTAATTTTACATGAAGCTTTAAATTAATTATTATTCCTCTTTGTATATTCAATATTAGGAGATGCAGGATATCCACTAGAGCCATACTTGATCACCCCTTTTAGAGCAGCTGAAGAAGCGAGTGTTGAATGTCGAATGTAGAAAGGGCAATTGGAGTTTTAAAAAATCGATTTCGTTGTGTTCTTCAGGAAAGACAGCTCCACTACTCTCCACAAATGGCTGCTAAGATAACGGCGGTGTGTGCCGCTTTGCATAATATTTGTATTTATTATAAACTAGACTCACGTGAGTTTGACGTCACACCAATAGAAAATGAAGATGATATATAGAACAACTACGAAAGCATGACCGCTATTAATACACGGTCAAATATAATGAATTCAATGTTTTAATTTTAAAAATAAAAAGTTTACTGTTTAGCATCTTAAATGAAAAATAAGGCACAAATAAAAAGGTACTCCATACTAAATAATACTGGAACTTAATGTTAAAAAAGGAACAGCAGTTAGCAATTTTTTAATTCTTCCAATTCAATTTTACGTCTTCTTAGTTCAATTTCCTCCATTCTTAGCTTTAACATCGCACTTCTTTGTATATCTTTCTTTTTTATCTCGTCTTTGTACAGTTGTAGTTTCTCTTTTTGTAACTTTAACTGCTCTTCTTGCAACTTAAAAGTTTTACGACTATATCTTTCGATTTCTGCCAAGCTTTTCTTTACATCGTTGTATAAATCAGTTTGGACTTTTAATTGTTGCTCGAGAAGTGTATATTTTTGCACTGATTTGGCCTGTTCTTTTGCCTTTGATGGTCGAGGATTGCAATTGGAGCTCAGAGGCAAATCTTCCATACTAATGTCAGTAATTAGTTCTTCATACGTTTCCTCTCTCAAGTCCACCACTGAAGCATTTGCAACACCAAAAGTTGGTCCTTCTGGATTAATTATTGAATCCATTTGCAAAAGTGCTGCAACTGTGTCTTGTTAGCACCTTTTGCTTAAATATACCTCCTCGAGTTGCGCGACTTTCCATTTTGTTGTGCACAAGCTTCTTTTTTACGCTTGTTTTCAAATCAGCCCAAACTTTCATCCAACCATCGATTTCACGCGTAGGAGGTCCAATGCTGTTTAGCTTAGCTTTGATAACGCTCCATTGTTGTTTTAAAGTCGACTTTTCGGTATTTTTATGAAATCCTTTAGCCAAGTCTGGATTTTGTTCCATAAATTGGACAACGGTTGCAAATTGTTTTGGTGTTGTAACTTTTAACCTTATATAAAAGCAGACATGTTAGCTGAAATACATGGTAAAAATTTGAAGCCAGACTTACTTTTTATCATCCATTTTCCGTTTGAATCTTTTGATTATTTTGCTTTCCTCCTTTTTTTCTGACCTGTCACCAAGAAAATATATAACGACTGTTTCTGCCACATTTTGGAGTCGAATACGACATACGTAATACCATTATTTGTAATAGATTTTCAACAGGGTCGCATTTCTGTCGAAAAGTGACTTACGTGATACCATTTTAGTGAAGTGACATAGATTTTGAGTGACTACGACATACATAATTCCGGCGATTACCTTAACCGCCGACATGTGAAAAACAAATAATTATATTAAAGTAACGAAAAAGAAAAATTGAAGTAATACGGCTTCTATTCAGCAATACCTACGTTACGCATTAGCTACATTTATTTCTCCATATATAGATAATAGGAAAAGGTGCAAACAGATTCTAAGGAGGACAAGACACAAAAAGGGTCGAATTTCAAGAATCATGAATATTTATTTGTAGTTACAGTGTTAATTCGTTAACGTAGGTTTTATCACACCGCAACAGATAACTGGCACAAAAAGTTAATTTGAAGTTTTCAAGTCAAAATAAAAGCGTTTATCGAGCATTTCATATTCAAATATATCGATCATTGAAGACGTTTGTTACTGATTATTTTTCAAGTAAAGTTTGAAAATTTATGCTGATTGAAAAACAGAAACATTTTGTATCAAGATTTCACAACAAATTCTTAAATAAATGGAACAAAAATGTTTCGAATAAATATTCCAATATTTCGTGAAGTAAAATTAAAATATATGCTTTTATAATACATATGTTGTGAACATTGAAACTAAATGCATTTCAAGACAAATACAAACAATGTTAGTCATTTCATTAATTAAGTAAAAGTGTTCAATTTTTTAATACTGCATATTAATTTTATTCGAATGTTTGAAATTATGAATATCAAATAATTTGTTAAAATTTTCATAGCAAATGAATTTTCTGCCTTGAAAATTTATGTATCCGAGTTACTTCACTTCTAGAATCTATTCACATCCTTTGCATAAAATAAAATAATTGAAACTATTCAATTTTTTTCAGAATAAACGCTGTGCGCTATGTTGCCCTTTTTGCTGGAAAAGAAAATACAAATCTTAGTATACAGTTCCACAAATCTGGCAAATACTAAGGGTGATAATGAGTAATAAACTTTGCCTTAGAATACGTCATTCGCAACCGCCTGAAAGGGCAGCACTACTTATTTATCTCTTCCGATCAGTTTGTTCTAAAAGAATAAAGGCGTCAATTCAAAAAGTTCGAGTTCTCAGTCTTTGGAGGAATACGAGTCGAACGAAACCGATTTCTGTAGATTTTCAATCTTCTCTCTATGATTTATTAGGGCCAAAGGGTCACAAATTTTCTAGAGGCAGACATAAAAGTAGGGTTTTCAGGACATAAGACAGAAAATATAGTCATCCATTGCAAACCCGCCGATGTGGCAAGACTATCGCTTGTTAAATACTTGCCATCTGAAGTGTTATTTATTTAGTGAAAGATTTGTCAGTTACGACTATGGATCGTTTAATAACAAAACATAAAAATTGTTTAACATAAAAATAGTTAAAACTTACTACAAAAGCTTTGATTCAAACGTAGGCATTTTTCGTTCATTATGGGTTTGTCGTTATAATCGACCTATTGTGCAAGGAATTGGTAAGATTATAAAGAAATTTGAACAGGTTGGAAGATTTTAAGATGTGATCAGGCATGAGCATTATTGCAATGTGTGGCGGATAATGTGCATTTCAATTCAGAGCGCTATGGCCGCTCTGATAACCGACTTTTTTGGCCCTGTAATTGAAGATTATAAACTGGGCGATATGTGGTTTCAACAAAACGGTGTCACACAACGCGACATTTTAGCAACAAGATCGTGCGATTTGACGCCCTTAGACTTTTTTTGTGGGGCTACGTCAAAGACCGTGTTCACGCGAATAATCCATAAACGTACCGCCCGAAATGTGCGAAAAAGTGGTCGAAAACTACCTTAAAAGGATCCGATGATGCAACCAATCCACACATAATAGCTAGGTCCAAGCATTGTAATGAAATAAAAGTTTCATTGAAATCATAGCTTTATGTGTGTTTTACTTAACTTTACGTTTGAAAAGCTGAAAGCAAGTAATAGCTTCTTTGGTTAGAAAATAAAATAAAAAATTAGTTTTGGTATCAAAATGTTAAATTGTTCACATTCATTTTCAAATAACGCCTGCTGAACGCCTGCTTGTCGTGGTCCACATACAACAAACGTCGATCCGCAGTGCTGATTGGTTATGTTGATCAGTTAAACAACTCTTATTTCTAAAAGCAGTCGTTACTTTTGTCCCTCGAACTGTCATCCCACTTCTTCGGCCTTGCTCATTATTCTCTTCCGATTTCGCCTTTTTCTTCCCTCTGCTTCACTAGTCTCTTCATTAGAGAATCAAAAGAGTCAATAGCTCTTGCAGTGTAGTCTGGATATATAACATGTTTGGCTTCACAGGTGGCCTTTACCTGGTGCCATTTTAGACTTAGTTCGGAAAAATAAAGTGGGATTTTAAATGCATAGCAACATTTGTGTAGATTTGTGAAGTGGGATCATATTTTTTCGAGGATTGATATTTTAAAACAAAAACAGATATTTCAATTAAGGAAGTTGAGAAAGAAAAAACGATGGTTTTGCAATGGTTCATTTTTGTACGAAATATGGCTAATATGGCTTTTACTAATTTTCTGATCGGCAATGTTGTTGCAAAATTTCAATAACGCTTTCAAATAAATTTAAGTATTTAGAGTATTATTTCGGTTCAACCCAATAATTATTTTTTTGCGTCACATATCTCCATTTTATCCTTAACCATCATTTTCTATCAGAACTTTTTGCAATATTCAATGTTCGCAATAAATGTCAGTCCACATGTAATCTGTACATTGTTTGTTGTTTTACCGTTAAGATTACTTGGGGTAATTTCTAAAACTAAACATAATAACACTTTTTTCGATTAATTAGAGCAAATAGTACCGTCTTCAATGATTTGTCAACTGATCAGCTCTAAAGATAATTTGGGACAACGAGTTTTAGTTACTATCGAAGACAGCAAACGCCATTGATAAACCCTCTTACAAATTTTTACAATCTAGTTGTGATATTCGAAAGACTGTTTACTTTACTCGATTTGTGGAGAGGAGCCATTCTGCCTTAATTCACAATGCAGTTCCCTCTTCGACAGACATTATGGTTTCTGTCAACAGTTTAGCTTAAGTAATGAACAGTATCGAGTTGCAAATATTCCGCAATCGACACATAAAATATGCTTATACCACATATTTTCATTGCAATAACGTATGTAATCATGGCAATTTATAGTATCGTGTACCACGTGCAATTGACCAAACGTTATCAAAATGGGTATTCTCTTCTGTACAAGTTCAACAATCAAAATTGTTGGATTTGGGGCGATCTTAACCCTCAGAAATCCATCAAGGAATAAAAAATCATAAAATTTTACTGTCGGCATCATCGGTCCGTTATTCCTCGAAAAAGATGATGGCAGTGCTGTCAGCGGATCGATGACGACGAATATCTTTTTGCTAAAATTGGATTACATGTATATGAATGGTTCCAACAAACAGGACACCTACACAGCTTATACAACAAGGGGCATCCTGCACGAACAATTTGAGGTTATTGCCTTCCGCAGAGGTGTCGTGAACTGGCTACCGGGATAGTTAGAATTTTCCTTGTAGACCTTCTAGACTACACGAAAATTGGTCTTCCCGAAAGCGCATCTTGGATCGAAACCGTAACGAACGTCGAACTGTTTTACATTCCGTACCTAAATTTTTGAAGTAAACAACTTGTTTTACTCACCCGTTTGTGTTTAGGTCGTCCTGTTTTTTACAGCTTTATCTTATGTTTACCACTAAGACAATTTAAGCTTTTTGCAATGTTTGATTTAAAAATGAATTTTGGCAAAACAAAATTCTCAGTGCCAGCCAGGGATCCTTATCAGCAGTCTTAGTATTATGTTTGAGAAAAATTATCAAGTCTTATGCATCTGTAACCTTACAGAGAGATTGCACAGATCGAAAAACGTCACAAGCTTCACTTATAAGAAACATTCGAAAAAGTTCTTTCGTTTCTGTTGAAAAGCCATCAACTCCCAAACATTATTTTGTTGTTGGTTTTGCAATCAATAAATTCGTCGTGCTCTACGTAATTTTAACCATAAAAACCTCTTAAAAATGTATGAAAGCGACATAAAAACGATATCCAGATTATTTGTGAACTTACACTCGTCAAATAAAATCCAATATTGTAAAAGCGTTCTTAGCAAATTTCGAATAATTTTGTATCGTATGGATTATATAAACATTTTATTTTTGCATATGCTTATATGCAAAAAGTAGTCATTGGATTAAACCGATATGTTCTAAATATCCTCATTTATTAATTATTAAACATATGCAGACTACTTGAAAGTTAGACTTGTTCTTTATAATCATGCAAACAATCTGACTGATCCATTGAATAGAAAATTAATAAAAACGAAATTCATCCATAAAAGATTGATTTTCGCATAGAAAAATAACTGTCCCCAACCAAAAAATCTAATTTTTTTTCAAAAAAAAAAAAAAAAGATCGATCCTCAAAAAATCATTGACTGACACTTTGCAAATGTTCACCCAATTTGATAAATACATATTCAAGTTTGCATTTGACAACTACATTTAACAACAAGTAATGCTAAGAATGTCACATTTATCCGATAACGCTCTTGGTTATAGTTTAAGACCAACCAATATCAAACAAAAAAAAAATGGAACCACATCGAGGCTAGGTATTATTGCCTCAAAACAAAATTTTAAAGTCTATAAGAAACTAAATTATATTTTAATTCGCACCATGAATTTTTCCACTATTTAAGTTGAATAAAGGGATGATGTTAATTTTCGTGCAGGATGTTATTTTCCCTCTTCTTTCCAAAACGGTATTTTCATACTGGTATAAAGCATTACTTTTCATTTATTTATTTATTTATTTATTTCAGATATTAAGGTCCCAACACAATAAGGTTATATGGCCATAGAATATAAGTAGAATTATTACAAAAAACTTATATTAGTGTTATTTTTACAGTTTTGAAACCAAGGTTTAAATCAGTTTAAATAAATTAATTTCGTTTAGAAATCGTTTAACATTTTCAAAATTTATATCGCTTGAGAGGACTTGAATGTTGTTTATCTTGAATTTTCTTCGTTTTTCACTTAAAACTACGCAGTCATTAAATAAATGCGAAACGCTCATAATTTCACCACAGGTGCACAGTGGAGGCTGACTTTTCTCAATAATATATTTATGTGAAAAATTACAATGCCCAATTTTAAGTCTCGTATATTTAATAAAATCAGTGTTGGATATTCTGGGGCTTTTGAATTTGTGTATTATATTTTTTTGGATTGCATATAGTTTGGAGTCATTATTACTATTCCAAGAAACTTCCCAGAGATCAAAAATATATTTTGAGATTTGCCGTTTGTAGTCCGAAAATTGATATTTGAATTCCCTAGCTACAACTTCTGTTAAAGAATTTTTAGCTAACTGGTCTGCCCTTTCATTTCCATGTATATCTAAATGGCTTGGGACCCATAGAAAGTCTATTTTGTTTGAAGAATTATTGATTGTCTCTCTTATTTGTTGTATAATCATATTATTGGTGAATGGATTTGTTATGCCCATTAATGCACTTTTACTGTCACATATAATTAATGAATTTTGATCTATGTCAGAATTAGATATATATTGAAGACAGGTTTTGATAGCAAGTAGCTCAGCAGTGTAGATGGATGAGTAATCATTGATGCGTTTACACATTTCAAGATCAGTACCGAAAATTCCGAAGCCAGCCTTTGCATTATTAACAGATCCGTCTGTAAAGAAAAGTTTATGATTTGGGTATTTAGTGTTTATGGCTTCCAAAAAATTCTGCTTTACTTCTGTAGCGTTCATATTTCTCTTTGACGAATAGGCGAGGGAAAAATCTACGTTTATGGGTATATATGTCCAAGGTTCAATACGAGAAAAAGTTATATTTTCAATGTTGTCAACGTTTATAGGATATTTAGATAGCATTTTTTCAAACTCAATAATACCTTTTGCATAAACTGGTAAAAACTTAGGGTTTCTCGATTTAAGGCTAGATATTTTATCGCTGTTTTTGATTTTTTCATATAATGGATGATGTTGTAAAGAATAAACTTTCAGTATATAATTTAATAAATATTTTTGTCTTCTCAGTTGAAGGGAAGGACATGAAGATACTATTTGTAAACTTTTAACTGGACTAGTCTTAAAAGCACCAATTGAAAGTCGAATTCCTGTATTTAAAATTGGATCTAACGTTTTCAGTTTCGAATCATGGGCTGAAGAATAAATTATAGAGGCGTAGTCTATAGTGGGAAGGACAATACAGCAAAGAATTTTTAGAAGAGTTTTGGGGTCTGAACCATATTGTGAACATCTAAGCATTTTAATTATATTAAGCTTTGAGTTTGCTTTTGCCTTTATATTTTTTATGTGCGAACTAAAGCTAAGCTTTTCATCAAATGTTACTCCGAGAAACTTACATTCTTTTACAAATGTTATATTTCTACCATTTAGATTAAGAGTTACATTGTTTGATATTGGTTTAGACCTAGATGAAAATTTAATTGCTACAGTTTTTTCTTCATTAAACTGAAATCCACTTTTTCTGTTCCAAATTTCTAACTTATTTATAGTCATTTGAATTTTGTTTATAATGGTGCTATCTTTTTTACCCGAACAATACAAAACGAGGTCATCAGCATATAATACTGATTTTACATCTCTATGACAATTATCCAAAATGTCATTAATAGCTAATAAGAAAAGTGTAACGCTTAAAACAGAGCCCTGAGGTACTCCGTTTTCAAGGGGCAAATAATTTGATGTAGTATTCCCTACAATACAACAAAATGTTCTTTCATGTAAAAAATTTGAAATAAATGCAGCCATATTTCCACAAATTTTTGATTTATTCAGCTTTTTGAAAATGAGTCCTCTCCAAACACAATCATATGCCCTACGGATGTCAAAAAACACACCTATAACATTTCTTCGGAAAGAAAAGTTTTCCATTACATCGGAATGTATTAAAGCTAAGTTATCAATAGTACCCCTATTTCTTCTAAAACCAGATTGATTGACATTAAGTATGTTATTTGTTTCTATGTACCAATTTAATCTTTTAATTATAATTCTTTCGAAAAGTTTACACATGCAATTTGTCAGTGAAATTGGTCTATAATTGTTTTTGTTGGTGCTGTCCTTTCCTGGTTTTAATATAGGAACTACAATAGCTTTTCCCCAATTACTTGGAAATACTTGTTTTGTCCATATTATATTAAAAAAATCTAGTATATATTGTACTGCATCAGAGTTCAGGTGCTTCAACATTTCATATCTAATACTATCAGGGCCCGGAGACGAACCGCGACATGAATTTAGAGCTGCCTTAAATTCTGGTAGTGTTTCTTGTTATATATCTCATTGTTATTTGACGTATCAATAGTAAAGTTATTGGTGGCAGAGTATGCCCTAAATTGTGGAGTGAAGTTGGAGGAAGAAGAGTTTTGTGCAAAATGTGTAGCTAATGCATTAGCAATGTCTTTTTTATCTGTTAGAATAGTTTGGTTTTCCTCGATTGCCGAAATTTGCTGGAAATTATTGGATCCATGTAATGATTTTATTTTCCTATATACTTCGGACGATGTCGTTTCAAGATTTATTGTGTCGCAAAATTCTGTCCATGATTTTCTCTTGCTTTCTCTAATAGTTTTACGGGTCAAGGATTTGGTCCTAAGAAAGTTCGATAGGTTGTCATTTGTTGGGTTTCTTTTGAATTTTTTTAATAATTGTCCTCTTTCTTTTATTAGCTTATTAATAATGTCATTCCACCATGGGACTGTTTTTCTATAATTGTGTGTGGATACTAGGGGTATTGCATATCGAGCCTGATTTAAAATAGTCTCAGTAATATATTCTTCTATTTCATTGATGTTATGAAAACTTTCCAAGGGTCTATTAAAGGAACAGTTAAATTCTTCCCATTTAGCTCTTTTAATGTTCCAACTTGGTCTTCGCTCCGTATTATGTGTGATTCCATTTACAGTTACCATTATGGGATAATGATCGCTGTTATGGAGATCATCACTTATATTCCAATCGAAAATGTGTTGAATGTTAGGTGAAACTAGACTGAGATCAATATAGCTTGAAGTTCCGTATGCAAAACTAAGATGAGTTGCGTAATTTATGTTGTTTAAAATATTAATATTATTATCGTCAATGAAAGCCTCCATTATTTTCCCCCTGGAATCTGTTCTGTTAGAACCCCACTTGATATTATGAGAGTTGAAATCACCTAAGAGCAAATAAGGGAGATTAAACTGTGAAACAAGATCGTTTAAGTCTTTTCTAGTTAAAGTTTCTGAACCGGGAAGGTAAATGGAACAAATAATGAATTCAATGGGTATTTTAATTTTAATAGCAACGACTTGAAGTTGAGACACGATGGGTATTTCTTCACCTTTGAACATATTATTGAGATATATACAAACACCACCATGGGCTATTGTGCCGCTTAAATTACTTTTGGTATAACAAGTGAAATTTTTAAGTTTAAAACTATACCTTGATTTAAACCTTGTTTCTTGTACGCACATAGCTAAAAAATTTGATTTTACCATTAAAAGTTTTAATTCATCTAAATGACTTGTGAAGCCATTGCAATTCCATTGTAATATTTTATATTGACTATTCATTAGAGCTTGAGTAAGTAGAATTCATGTCATCGTAGTCGTTGCAATTGTTGTTTGTTGGGTTTGCATCAGCTGTATTTTCTTTTCTCTTTTTGTCTGCATTTGAAAGTTCACGTTTTTTCCTTTTTGATATGTTTTTAGGTAGTAAATTGATTTTTGTGCCATCTGACTTAGTTATTGTTTTTGTTTTCTCTATCTCCTTAATCGTGGCGGGTTTTTTACTTTCGTTCTCCTGGCATTTGCATTGACAATTACATGTTCTACTTATAGTGGCGTATGTTGTTGTAAGTTGGTTTTGTCTCCCATATTCTCTTCGTGCTTCTCCCAATGTTTTTTTTTGTGTAATTTTTATTTTTTGAATTGCAAATTCTTTTTTGTACACATCACATTCTCTTGAGAAACTATTGTGTTGTTGTTGGCAATTTGCACATTTTGCTGGTCGATCACATTTTTCACGATTATTGGTCACCTCATCAATGGTTGTGTGTTCCATATTACTGCAATGTGGGCATAATTTTTTTTTGGATGAACAATTTTCGGTTATATGACCAAATTGGAAGCACTTGAAGCATCGCAATGGGTTTGGTATATATGGTTTTATGTTTGTGTAGATATATCCTAGGAATATTTTATCTGGCAAGTCGCTCACGTTGAAAGTTGCTATGTATAATCCAAGATCGTCTTTCGTAAGTCGTTTGGTTATGGGGTCTCTCTTCTTTAATCTTTTTATTTCAGTAATACTTGGATTTTGTTCACGAATTTCACGCAGAAGTTCATCATCTGTTAGTTCCCTTAATTCGTTGGTATAGAACATTCCTTTGGATTTGTTTAATGTAGCGTGCTCTTCAACTTTGACAAATATTTCCATCGACAGACTCATGAGTTTTATTAGTTTATTGGCTTGTTTTCCATTAAAGCATTGAATGAGTATCTGCCCTGATCTTAATTTTTTGCAAAGTTTGACCTTACCAGCGACAGCATCAATTGAACGTTGTATTAGAAAGGGTGACACTTTTGAAAGACCATCCGAAGAGCGAACTCCATTTCTACTCATAAGCAAATAAACAGGATCTATAGAGTTTGGGTTCTGGACCGTCTTGCCCCCTCCACCCATTGTAAATGTTTCGTATATTCGAAATCCGAAATTTTTTTGATTTTTTATTGTTTTTTCACTATTTATAAAACAATTTTTTTTTTTTTGAGTTTTGTTTGATATGTTTGATATGAGAGTTATCGCTTACTGACTTTTCATTTATGTACTTCAAACATGTCTTCAAATTTATTTTAATTTAATTCAAAAAACTCAAATTACTTCTTTATTTCATATTCATAAATAATGACTTAATAAAAAAAAAACAATTGCTTAACTGACAAAAATCACTGTTAGATTCCTTCAAATAAATTAAAAAAAGATGCAGCTATAGTAAATTAGTGAAATCGATCAAGTTCATGGCGGTTCATTTCAATTCTGCTGTGAAATTTTGAAATTAGTTGTTATGTTGTTGTTGTCTTGTAAATGAGAAAAATTTCACATAATCCTGCACCAAAGTTATTTGATTCCAATACAAATCAATCCATCGGGAATACGCATTTTGATAAACCAAATTGTACGAACTGTGAGTATTATCAGTTACGGTATTCGACGAAGAACTATGCCTTTCATGTGGATTTGAACGGCTGAAAAGGACTTCTCCGATGTATGTGTCATTTGTGCCAGTATTTTCTTCTGTACTCAATTCTTCAGTGTCATCCTCGTCTGTGCCAAAATAATGTTCACTGCTGCTTTCATTATTGTCATCTTCGTATATTTCAAAAGTGTAGTCCTGTTCATCATCTTCGTCGCTTGACGTTTCATACTGGGGAATCTGCATTCGAGCCAGATTGCTATCCTGTTCTGAAGTCTCTATGCCAGAGGATCCAGAGGTTGAACTATTTTCATCAAATCCACTGCTATTTCTAGCATTCCGATCTGACTCGGAGCCCGACATTCGAATGACATCCTCCCCATTGGAAAGAGTGGCCACAGAACTTTCGGTGCCGGCAGGTGAAATTTCTTCAAGATTCTCCAATGCGTTCGCGACAGGTGATATGCAATTATGCGGTGACTGGTATGGAGGAATTTCAATCTAATGTAAAAATACAAAGTTAGCGAAATACTAATAACATATCTAGAACATGACTTACATGAGCTGTGACATTTATAGACAATTTTTGTTTCTGTTGTTGTATTCTTTGCTTTTTATCTTGTCCAACTGGTACATTTGAAAGAATTTCTGGTAAATTTGGTACGTGATTGTGAGCTGGGGATGTAAAATGTTTTACTTTAGCCTCGTCGACGGATTCTGTTGTTACTGTTGTTTCATCAGTTCCTGGGTACAAATCAGATGAATTATTATTTAGTTCCTCCAATGAGTCTCGCCTAACCGATGGTGTTGCCACAGACAATATAAATGTGTCCTTGTCGATATCTTCCGAAACTAAAACTGAATTTTCTTCCTCATTAAAGTTAGCAAAATCATTGTATAGATCAATATTATTCTTTGCAGCGGATTTCTGTGTTGGTTTATCAATAAGCAAAGATTTCAATTTGGCCAACTTTGTAGAATTAAGATCAGGACCATCAACAGTAATGTCATTCTGAAAAAAGCAACATATAGTGTAAATTATTTAACTGCACCATTTCTAAAACGTAGTAAACTAAGCACCAGTGGACATCGACAAAACTACAAGCGTTTGGAAGGGAGAGAATCTAAATTGGGAACAAAAAATCCAACTCCTACTCTTTAAAATTTAACTTAACGTAATAATCTCTGCCTAATGAAGTGCTATGCCCCACAAACAGAGTTTTGCATTCTAGTTGAAAAAGATACTAATTCCGCACTGGGGAATTATGAACTAGTTCTGAAAGACGTTAATTCTAATTAAGTCCCAATTGCAGAATTGCTTATTCATGAGTAAAGAACATTAAAAAGTCATAAAGTTTTAGAAATTAGAAAAGATTTGCGTTATTTATTTCAGAAGATAACGTTATTTTGTGAACAATGGATGTAAAAAACTATAAACCTCAATTATTTGTAAATGTATTTATTGTAATTAATAATATTATTGTAGTTAATATAGGCAACCACAGTTTAACAATATTTGTTAAACTGTAGTTATACTTTCATTGGACATTGGAAAAAAACTCCCGCATTCTAAACGAACAAATCAACATTGTGTCAGCAGTATTAGCTATTACGCGTAAGAGCCAAATCATTTATTTCAAATTAAATCATCCAACTATTTAATGTCAATTAAAATAAAAAATCTAAACTAATTTGAGGTTTAGATGGATTCACTAGTTAGAATGGCCCCGTTAAGAGTAACTAGTGTTCTGATATTCATACAACTAGTTGATCTAGTTCTAGCTCTGAGAAGTTACTGTAATAATAATAATAGACTATATAAATATACTAGACTGAAAAGATATAGACATTCGGCCTATAGACAGCTAAGAAACCTAGAAGGTTGTGTGCTCTGTGTTTCCGCCGCTTAAAACGTGATCAATTGTTCGCAACCATTATATAAAGTGCGCTGGTGAGGACCGGTTCCGGATTAGCTGTAGACAGACAGCCGTGCATTAGGAAATTATTACTCTGATAAACCCTTAAATTCGAATAAACTTAAAAACGTCATAACACACCGATCGAACAGGATACACACAACTGAATGAAATTTACATAAAAACAAGAGCCAAATGCTTTACAGCAGTTGTTTTCTTTGTAATTTTTCAATCCATTAATTCTCCTTAAGCAGATGTTTTGCTAAAACGTTTCTAAATATCTACTAAAATACATCCATTATTTAATAAACCTTTGTTACCAAAATGATTAGTAGAAATTTTATGCAGTTGGTTTTTACACAAAAGTATTAACTTTTAAATCTTGATCCTTTGGCTTCACCTAGAAAATATTTGTTTTTCTTATTCACGACTCTAAAGCAATATCAAAAAATATATACATATTTATGTATATATACCCATATGGTCGAAAAAATAAGTACACCTGCTTATTTTTGCTTTATGTTTAGTTTTAGTTACTTTAACGGAAAGTAAACATGGCAATTTGTTCTTTGTTTAAATAACTTTAATATGGCGATGCCTTTAAAAGTAAAAACAAAACTGGGGCTTCCTGCTGTTTTCATTGTAAGTTAGTTTTGTTAAGGTGTGATCTCTGTATTTGGTCAAAATAATAAACACATAGAAAAGGCTCGTTACTTTACTGCTGTTTATCTTTATTCATAACAAAATATATAGTAAAAAAAATCAAACATGGATCGAAAAAGTCATTGTTCTCCGGAGAGAAAAATTGTTTCAAGACTAAGAGAAAGTGGCAAAAGTATTCGTTCTATAGCAGAACCTAAAAAGCCGGTGAAACTCGCAGAAGACCCAAAAAAAACTTCAAAAACAACAGATATCCGTATTGTAACACTTGTGAAGAAGGACCCGTTTGTGTCTTCAAGAACGATTTGAGCAGAAATTGGAAATGTAATTTCATCGCGAACGGTTCGTCGTAGACTGCAAGAAGCACATTTACCATGACGGATAGCCAGAAGAGTTCATTTGCTTAGACAAAAAAATTAAAGGCTGGATTAGCGTTTGCAAGAAGTCATTTCAGTTGGTCCGGAGGAGACGGTGGAAAAAAATGCCGAAACATTTTGTGGAGCGATGAAACAAAAATTAATGTATTTGGAAACGACTGTGCCCAGAATGTTCGATGCCCTAAGGAAAAGGAATTCCATGTTCGCTTTACACAGAAGACGGTCAAGCATGGGGGGCGGCAATATTATGGTCTGGGGTTGTTCCTTGTGGCATGGTGCCGGTCCGATACATAGAATTACCGACACTATGACCAGACTCCACTACAAAGATATCTTGGAATATACGATGTTGAACTATGCTGTGGAAAGTATCCCTTTTAGATGGGCATTCCAATATAATTGGTTCCAATATAATAATGTTGACCTTCTTGACTGGCCAAGTCAATCTCCGGACTTAAATCCAATCGAAAATGTTTGGGGAGAGTTGAAACAAAGAATTGGAAATAAATAAAAATAATGATCGGTTATGGAATTTAGTTCAAAAAACTTGGTATGAATTACGAGTAGAAACCTGCAGGAAGCTTATTGCCAGCATGCCAAAAAAGAGTCAACAAAATAATTGAAAATAAAGATGGATATACCGGCTTTGAACGAAACTCAGTCCATTTAGCAGAAAAAACTTGATTTTTTACTTTCTTGCTTATTTTAACCGCTTATTATTTTGCCTTATTATTATAACATTTTGTCTTATTATAAGGTACATATTATTTTGTCCAGTGTTTTTTTTTTTTTTGATTAATTTCTTACTTTTTAAAAAATAGAGATTTTAATTTTTGCTTTTTGTTATTATTTTAGTATTTATTTTATTTCTAATGTTATAACAAAAAATTAGTATTTGCTTTTTCTTTTAATTTAAATAAATTTTCGTCTACGAGCCTTTAAAAAAATATAGGATGTACTTATTATTTTGACCATATGTGTATATATATCAAAACAATACCGTCTCGGTGTTTTAGTATTGGCCGGAGTTATATGCGATATCTAAATATTTATCTGCCACTCATCTGGGGGTTTCGTTGTTTACTTTAAACATACGTTAACGGCTTTAACGATATAAATTAATTGTTAGAAAACTAACAACTGAAAACCGTAGGAAACCAACAATTGCGGAAAGGATTCAAGTTGGATTCGTTAGTCACGATAACAATTAAGAGAGGTAAATTGAAATATGCATAACTATTAATTAATATATCAATTATTTATTCAGAGTTTTCCATTGGGAACTCTCTTCCCGGCATTTCAATTTCCGCCCTAACAGTCCTTGGATATTTTTTAGGAATATCCTGAAATTTCAGTTTACATATGATTGTTTATAGATATATAGACTAAATAGACCTACACTTACATGAAAATGATAACCACTTTAAAGGTAATACAGTATCAATAATTACAAGAGCTTCAAATGTTGACAGGAAATTTGTAAGTTATGTCCTAACAGCCACTCAAACATGAGCCAATTTACGCATTAAAGTGGTTTTATATAACAGTCAAATCCTATAATTTTACAAGCAATTTTGAGTCGGAACTCAAATAACTCGGCAATAGCAAGGTTTTAACTGGAAGCTGTTTTTTAAACGGTTAAACTTCAAATGAAAGTTCCTTATAAAAGAAGACTTTCCGATTTCGAAGCGGCGTTCAGTTTTTTTTTTTTTTTTTTTGTTAGTTCTAGTTCCCTTTAACTATATGGCTACTTTTGGAGGCATTTTTGAATACTTCTTAAACCAGAATCAACATAAATAATTTGATAATTATTACTGATATGTCCGCAATCCAGACATGCTTCGTATAGGAACTCCGAGAGGAAATTTTTCTTTAATTACATTTTAAAGCAATTCAATGATTTGAATGATACTGATGATTTATTAGTACACAACGAATCTAAAGAACGAACATAACCGCGCAGATCGATTTATTTTAGATCAAATTAACTTGTTATCGACAATAACCTTACACTGAGAAAGATAACTGTCTATTGTTAACAAAACTAGTGTATGTTAATATGTCATAAATTAGACACATTTTTTTTATAGAAAAAAAGTGTTTTGGATGAAGTTGTCTAATTTAACGTATTACAACAACATAGATGTAGCTTGGAGACAACGAGATAACTTAAAATTCCCAATCATAGAATAAATTTTCAGTAACTCGGGTTGATAATAGCAGGACTTCCTCTCCGACACAAGCAATTGAATTAACGCAACATTATGGCATAAATAAATAATTTGGAATATACTTTCAGATTTGTATGTAACGTTAACTTTTATAATACGTTTTCAGAAGTTTATTATGTAATTTATAAATAATGTGAGTTGAGATGTATTTGAGCGAATTTTTAATTTTTACTATTTTAATTTTTTAATTTTTAATTGAAATGCGAGTTGGCACATTAATCCCTTATGCGGCAGCAATTCCAGGTATTCCGAGAAATTTAAAATTCCATCTTGGTTTTTAGAAAATGCAAAAAATGTGATAAACGAAAAACTAAATCTATTCTGGGATTTAATCTCTATTTTTTTATTATTTTATTTTATTATTAACAAGGAATGATCTTAAAATGTAAAAAGCACATACGAGATGAAATCTTGCTTTCTGTAATCTTTAGTGAAATCTGTTACACAGTTGAAAAACATTTTGATCTATCAGCTGTTCATTCAGGCGCACCTTTTCCCCTTGGTTTCACAAAAGGATGAAACGGATTATTCGGAGGTGTACATGGCGATATCTCAGGTTACCAGTAAACATAGAAGATTTTATAAATAAGGTGGGATGTCTTCCATTTTCTATTTTAATACAACTATACTTTCTCTTATTTTTTAGAATAAAGATTAGAAATGTGCGCTACTGATTTAAAATACTCAACATATTTATTATGACAAAGATCACACTTAGAAGTAGTCAAAAAAAAATTCCTTTTGGAAGCAAAGTCGATTGAAATATGCATACATTTTGGTATTTATGGCTTAAATCTCTTAATTTTTCTTATTCACATTTTACTTTTTTTATTTATCTTTATTTACAAAGAGCTTCCAATTCAGAGTAACATTACTGGTAGTTACATATTAATTTTTACCATTTATTCTGCTATTAAATTTTTCGTTATATCATGGAGTAGCTGTAAATTCCAATTAAAGTTATAATTCTGTTACAGTTATAAGTGAAAAATTCTATAAGTGAAGTAGACTGCTATGTTGTAAATCATATTTTTCTGCTATTAAGATACACAAACTTTTTTTGTAACATTAGTATTGTAAAGTTGTATAATGCATTTGTTATTAAATTATGGAGAAGATATGTTGTAGTATTGTAATTTAATCAAATCGGCATTAAAGCTGAATAGATAAATTAAATAAATAAGAATGGAAACTAAATATCTTCAGCAATATTTTCCGAAAAATTATCCGCATAATACTTAAAAAATTTTCCGGAGTGCAATTTTACCGCCTCTATTTTAGGAACGGACGAAGACGATTATTTAATATTGAAGACAGAGGATACTCAGAATATCCAAAATGTGTTTTGGTACATTTTATGATTTTTTTTTTAAATTTAAGGGAGTATATGAAAGTTGGAGGCGGGTGATGGGTGCTTCCCATCTTCAACCCTTCAGACCTGAAGAAATGCACTAACTGTTCAGTCAAATTGGTAACATTTTAACCTGCTCCCAATTAATACGCGAAAATGGTGGAAATAGCTCCCTAAAGCTCAAGCGTTAAGTCATGTGAAAACAATCTTTGTTAACGTCCACTAAATATCACAAGAAGTACCCTAATGTAATGTTTTTACGGCATTTTTCAATCTACTTCTGATAACATCGAGCAGGATTGTCCGATATAGTGGGTGTAATGACTACAATATTAAAGAATTATCCACCCCAAGCTAAGCTGTTTTTGCACAGTGTAATTCAATTGCAGACCGTAATACAAGGTTATCCATTTTTCGGTCTCAAAAGTAAAGTTACATAAAACACACATATAGCTATGATTTCGATAAAACTTTTATTTCATTATAATGCTTGGACTTGCCATTATGAAATACATTGCCATTTAAATGCCCGCCTCTGAATTGGTTGCAGCAGAGCATTCTTTTTCACACATTTCGGGCGGTACTTTTGGGGATTATCCGCGTAAACACACAAAAAAAATTAACGGTGTCAAATTGCATGATCTTTGCGGCCATTGACGTCGCCAAAACGTGCAATTACGCTTTCTTGGTAAATGGCAATATTTCCCCTAAATGAATAACAAATGACAGGTATTTAACGACTGACAACATTGACATACCGGTGATTTTAAAACCACCAAATTGATAATCCTGTCTTATGTAGCACCGTTGAAAACAAGTAAAAGGTACAGAGATAATACCCAGCTAAACTTCCTGATGATAAGCTAACCAAGATGACTCTGTAAGATTAAAAACATTTTGTTATGAAGCATTATCGCCTAAATAAACATTACTCCCAAAAAGTTTAATTTTTTAATGGAAAATTTTAACTCTAGAAATAAGTTTTATTTTCAAAGCAATAATAAAAAACGACGTAATAACTAAAGTTTAATTACTTAAGGCGCCGTGTTCATATAACAACGTATGTTAAGCGTTTCTTAGACTGTCGTTTTAAAAATTTAATTGATTTGAGGTCTTTGTTGTTATTTTATAAAGCTGTTCCAATTTGTGGTCCTCAATTTATTTTTAATTCGTTTAATGTTTCAGATCCCACTCGCAATAAGCAGCTTCTTATTCCTAAAATAACCACACTCATGGGGTCGTGGCTTTTGTAGTAAGAGTAGCACGCATTTACAATTTACTACTAAGCCATTTAAAATGTTTTATATGATGTCCTGATTCTTACTTCTAAATTAGTGTTTTTCTTTTTCTTTTTTTTTTTTTTTTTGCCTTTAATAATCATACCTTCTTCAAAATCAAGTTAAATTTTTATAAATTTCATATTTAATTTTTAGTACGTGTTTTCTTAAATTTATATTATTGAGCAGATTAAATCTAATAGAACTTATAATAAGTCGGAAGGCTTTAAGTTACAAGTCAACTAAATAAACAAAATCAAAAATAAAATAAAGCATGTAATCGCTACTGTGTTTGCTTTACGTGTAATTTAATGTCTCCACTATCCCGTTTGGTTGTGGATTAAATAAGAATTCGTTGGTAACTCTGTTTTCTTACATTACAATCCATCGGATTGTGACGAGTAGAATTGCACTCAAAGGCCATCCTTCTCCATCTTGGCATAATTGTTTTCGCTGCGTCTTTTTATTCTTATTTTGGATCTCATCCAGACAACTACACTCTTCTAATTGTAAGAAAGGTAGTATTGATTCCGTCAATAAAAACACCATTTTTAATTTGATTTTTAATTCTAGTTGCCTTCGGACTTAATGCTTTTTATTTTCTTAAAAACAAACACTGGTCCTTCGAATTGAATAACTACTCCCAGCAAATTAAATCAAAATTCTAATTGGAACTTTTTGTCTTAGTTGAAGAGGAAACCGTTGTTCTACCAACATCCTTCATCATCATCACTATCGTTATCATCATCAATAATATCATCTTCACCGCCATCTTTACAGCCCCTGCATTTTCCATCAAAAAAATATATAAGTTGCGTATAATCAGATTGTGTAAAGAGAGCGCATAAAAACTAAATTATTTTGCTAATTAAACGAGAAGAAATATTAGTTTTCCGCGCCGTGTAAATCGCAGTGTCGTTGCAAAACCATTGTCAGGCTCATATCGTGGAAAAAGTGATAAACGACTAAAAATTAAATTAATTCATCAAAACTTTGAATATATCGCAAACTAAATACAAAAGGGGCACAACTCAAAAATTGTCAAAATCTACTTTTTCCCATAAACTGATTCACATTACACATCTCTAACTACTATAAAAATTTCCGTCTTATCACTATCTTCTTTAACTGGAAAAATGTCGTTATGTCTATTTTTATGTCAAGTGTGTTGCTTCTGCATGATCACGGCTTTTTGCCTCTACTGAATAATAGAGAATTTTGAGTTGTGCCCCTTTTGTATTTAGGGTGCGATATGTATGTAGTTTGAAAGGCAAACACATTTGTACCGCTGTAGTTTATGCTATATGTATTTGCTCATAAATTTTCTTACTGTTTCCTTGTGCGGTTCATTTCTTTAAAGCGAAAAACGAATAATTTAACGCAATTTAACAATTTATTGTTGCTCGTGGTGCGTACGCTACAGCCGGTCATTCCAACTGTTATTCAAAGCAGATAATTTTTTTAACTTTTTATTTTTAGTTTATATCTAATTGGGATACAATTGCTATGGCGTGTGCCCTACAGTCGGCCATCTGAACAGCAGATATTTTTAAAATTATATATTTTTTTCGGTAGTTTTATTGGCGGCCCAGCGCAAACTAAAGGAGATTTAAAAAAAAAAGAAAGGAGAAAAGGAAACTAAATTTTTTGGATTTGTTGATTTTTACACATCTTTGGTTACCCTACAGTGGTAGCAAAGATATTTGATATTATTTCTGTGCTGCCAATTTTAATCTTGGTACTGATTTATAGATTTTCTTTGATACCGTGATTTGTTTGCGTTGAATGAATTTTTTTTTTTTCCTTTTGCCAACATGTAGAAAATGGTCTTTCCAATTTTATTACCGAAGCCGATGCTTTGATAAAATTCGAAACGAAATTCGGAGCCAATAAAGAGGAAGAACATACTGTCTTCTCTTTAGAGATCTATGCGAAGCAGCTGGAAATTTTATGGCGAAATGTTGTGGCGGCATATAACGATTGCTTTAAATATGTCAGGTCATCAGCGGAGTCTCAGCCTGATGATGTATATGTAGCTGAGGGCAAATATGATGCCTCTTACGATGCTTATGTGCGCTGTTTAAGTTCTATCAATGAAAGAGTCCATGGTTTTCGAACCATAAAAAAAACCGCTGCGATCAGTGACTATTAGCTCGCCACTAGCAACATCGGTAGTCTTATATCACTCGCCTAGAAGTGGTGATCAAATTTTTTGGCACCCTCACAAGCGAATAAACCGGCTGATTTTGAGACCATTTCGGATGAAAGTGCTTCGGCATATTCAATACCAGCACCAGCTCAGCCACCCAATCCACTGTACATAATCTATCCCTGCCCCCTTGTGGGTAGGCGGGTGTTTCCTAGGATGCTTTGTACCGCTTACCCCTAAAACGCAAGCCTCTCTACCTGATCCTGTAAATAAGCAGGCAAAGGCTATGATGCTTGCGCACAAAAACAAAGTAGTGTGGCCTTGTGCCAGGCGCCATAGGAAAAGGTGGATTATGTCTTGGGATTCACCTATAATATGATATCAAACTGATCTTGGAACTCGTTTTTCGAAAACCAAGTAAAGGGGAGAGTCATAGTTAAACAAGACACATCCTGGCAACAGGCGCGGTTATAGAGAAGCCGTCGGGAGGTATCAGAAGATTTATCTTTTCTGTTAATATAGTTGTATGACCAGAGAGATCTGGTTAATGGACTATGATTGGAGCATGGTGTGCTTTGCTGTGTTGATATTCTCTCCTCGGACATTGAAAATCTATGCCGTAGATTATGGATTACCAGTTCCATGCGAGGTATGATAAAGCAAAACTGGAGTAGCTTGTCTGCGAAACCCAGACCAGAGGGTTCTTCTCTTCTGGTAGCACGGGTGACTAGGGGCCCAAGGAACATTGTTCCTTCCTGGTCAATGATGTTGGACCCCTAGTGGGAGCATCGTGCTGGCTGTGGTTGCCAGAACAAGTGTTTTCAGTGCTTTTGCGTTGCTTCAGGTTGCGTTGGTGAAGGAAGGCATTAGCTTAGAAAACACTGTTCATGTCTATCCGAGGTCTTCCTAGATACCTCAACTCCTACCCGGGGGGTAGCTCACTTCATGCCAAGTGACTAAAAAGGTACTTTGGCCGAGTGAGGGAGTGGGACCTGAGGAAGCTTTTCCAAGGGACCTACTTCCAATCTCTGGTAGTTTGACTAATCCTTCGGGATTAGTTTGAGTACCATAAAGGGGCGCTTGCTGTCGCTAGAAGAAAGAAAGAACATATAACCAAGAAAAAAATTATGGAAAACAGCACCTGTGTGATGGCACACCATGGGTAAGGCTTTCACAGCGAGACTCATGTAAAACCTACACATTTGATTTGTCCCTGCCCCCTTGTGATACAGACCTATTTGGTGGTGATTATCTGCCATGGCCCACTTTTAGTGACCTTTTTACGGCAGTATATACGTACATAAATAACGGGCGATTAAGCGAATTTGAAAAACTATGTCACTTAGTCAGGAAAACTAGTGGAGAGGCTCAGGAAATCGTTCCAAAGTTCCCACTCACTGGTAGCAGTTTTGCTCATGCTTGGGAAGCTATCAAAACTACGTAAGAGAACAAACGTATATTGATGAACGAGCAGCTGCGGCATTAATAGTTTACAGCGAGGCATTAATAGTTTTTTGTCGGCTATGCTAGTTTATAAGGTCCCAACGAAAAATAGTTTTTCTGTGCGTACAGCGTCTGCCAAAGAGAATCATAACTTTTTGGGAGCAAAGCATCCGGGACAAGACAGCCTTATCCTCGTGGAAAGATTTGAATCTCTTTATTAATGAAAGAATTCAAACATTAGATTGCCAACGCGATATGATGGGTCCTGAATCGTAACGCAAACCTATTTTTCCAAGGCAAATTCTCCAGCTTCATCGAAAGTGCAGATCAAGAATTCTGGCATTACTTCTCAGTCGAAGATAATTATTTGCGTTCTATGCCCCAAAGAATCGCACCCGCTCCGATCATGTCCGCAATTTAATATATGATATATATATATCTTATATATATAAGATATGGTCCAGTCAAGCGCCATCACTGCTGTGTCAACTGCCTATCGCGCAATCATGAGGTTAAGAATTGTGGAAGCAACCATAATTGCTCCATTTGTAACAAGCGTCACCATACTTTGCTTCATAGAGGCTCAAGCGGCATTTCAAATGATATCGCCGCCTCCAGTTCAGTGGCCGTGACCAATTGCGCCCCATCGCCATCTTCAAATATGCAAACTAACGCATCATCTAGTTCTGGAAGCTCTTCGAATAGTCTGAGCAGACAAGTTTATCATTCGTCTCAGAACAGAAACGTTCTTTTGGGAACCGCCCTAGTTAATATTTTACACCGGGGTGAGACTTACCCTGCACGTGCGCTTATTGATCCATGTTCGGAAGCATCCTTTATAACGGAACGTTAACCAAGAGAGAGAGTGTTAACCAAGTAGTTTCTGTTAATACAAGGAAATTATGTCAGCTTGATATTAGCTCGCCGTTAGATGCGTCGACAATCCTTAGCACTAGTGCATTTGTGTTATCGAAAATCTCCGGCATTATGCCTTCATTTCAGATTGACCTTGAGAACATTGATTTTTTACCAAAACATAAAATTAGCTAATACCCGGCTTTTTGATTGTCCACCGGTTGACCTTTTGTTAGGCGCCGATTTGTATCATCATCCTTGTATATTGGGTGGAACACAACAGGTACTCAGTTCACTATTATCTCCAAACCCCATATTTTGATGTGTTATAACTTTTACCACCACGATAGATGTTTCCGACGATGATCATTTTCATAAGACTTTGCTCCGATTCTAGAAACTGGAGGAAATACCAAAGAACATCAAGTCCCTGGAAGACAAATATTGTGAAACACATTTTAGAAGAACCACATACAGGGATTCAGACGGAAGGTTTGTCGTCAGTCTACTGCTTAAACCCGGATTTTATAACGCTGGCCTAGGAAAATCAAGATCCGTCATATTGAAGCAATTTCACCGGAACGAGACATCTTTATGTCGACGGCGGCAAATTAAGAAGATATACGACGGCGTAATGCTGGAGCAGCGGACCATATGAGACTTGTTTATTCCCCACAGGACGAAACGGGAACACGTTATCTTCCTCATCATGCGGTGATAAGCCTCGACAAAACAACGGCGAAATAGTTTAAACGACATTCTATATATCGGGCCAGCGTTACAACTTGATTTAGTTCTTCTGATCTTGAGATAGCATATGTTTCGTTACGTTTTCAATTGTGACATCACGCTAATGTATCGGCAAATTAGAATCAATTTTGTATAGGGACTCACAGAACAATCCCGTTCGGGTTTACGAGCTACAAACTGTAACTTTTGGGGTCAATTGCGCCCTATTCGCACTTTAATGGAAGTAGCCGTTGATATCATCCGCAACAGTATGTATGTATGTTGACGATGTACTTGCGGGTGGTCATGACATTCACTAGCACTAAATGCTAGAGAACAGTTAATTATTATACTAGCTTCGGCCAGATTTGAACTTCGGAAGTGGACCTCGAATTCCATGTCGATATTGACCTGTGGTCGATTGCTAAGCTCTTCGACGCCTTCGGTTGGCGTGGCCCAACTACACGGTGTCCGTCAGAAAGGTATACATACTACTTTTTGATTAAATGAAAGAGAATGAACCTTATATTGATAAATGTTTTATTTAATAATATCGGCAATTATGTATGGAATACAATATCAGATAAATGTCCGCCACTGTTAGCCTCACAAAAGTGAGCCCTTTTGAGCACATTTTTCATTACATTCTCACACATTTCACGCGGTATTTCATTAATTTCATCACGAATATTTTGTTTAAGTTGCTGAATCGTTTCTGGTTTGTTTGCATAAACCTTGCTTTTCAGATATCCCCACAAAAAGAAGCCCGGAGCAATCAAATCAACATCACCATTTCTTGAAATAACTTGTTGTGGGAAGAGGTCTTCATTGTAATCCTATCTGTATGCGATGTGGCACCGTCTTGTTGATACCACATGTTAATCAAGCCCAAAGCATGCAGTTGTGGCGTTAAAAATTTTTCACTCATATCACGATATCGCTCCTCATTGACAGTTACCGTTACGCCGTTTTCTGTTTTAAAGAAGTAAAGCCCAATGATTCCTCCTGTCCAAATTGCACACCAGACTGTCAATTTTAATGAATGCAAGGGTGACTGATGCACAATTTGAGAGTTTTCCATTGCCAAACCGACTATTTTGTTATTCACATATCCATTCAAATGAAAATGTGCCTCGTCACTCATTATGATTTTTTCATGAAAATCGGGGTTGTCATGGGCGAGCTGTAACATCATATTGGCATATACATATATGCGGCGGCGTAAATGGTCTTGTGGAAGAAGCTCTTGTGTCAACTAAATCTTAAATGGAAACAAATGCAAATCCTTGTGCAAAATTGTGGCCAAAGTTGTTCTTTGAAGGCTGAGCTCCTGAGCACGATGTCGAATTGAGGTTGATGGATTGTTTTGAACACTTTCTTGAGCAGCAGTAATGTTTGGAGCTGATCTTGCAGTACGTTGTGGTGCATGCTTGGCCCTATCAGCTACAGACCCTCTTTCTTCGAAATCATTCACTACACGACAAATAGTGCGTCGTATTGGCACGATGTTTATCCCAAAAATTTCACGTAATTTTCAAATCCAGCAGACTTAGGGAGTCGTGATGTTCCTCCAGTAGAACTTGCTACTTCAAATTTAAGGAGATATGGGTCACATTGGCTGCGATTAGATAAATCGCAATGGAACATCCAAAATCTTTGCTTGCTGAATACTGATGTTGAATTAAAGTCAGTCAAAAGCCATGCATCATTTTTTATAAATTATGAGGACATTCTTAAGGGGTTCGGATACTTACCAAGAGCGATTGTTGCGCAACGTTTTTCGGGTTTTTGTGGCACTCACCCAGCCCATAGAATTCAGCAGAGCTATTAAACTGCTGCAGTTTCAGGCGTTGAAATATGCTACGTTAAATTACGTTGGGCAATATTGGCTCAAAAGGCTTATTTTGCTAATGAGTATCAGTGCCTATTGGAGGTAATACGACTGGATTCAAAGAGTTCGCTCATATCGGTGAACCCAATGATGGACGATAAAGGTGTCATGAGGCTAAACGGTCGTCTTGTTAAATCCCCCACTTTAAAATATACAGTGTCCCATTATATTGCCATATAAACAATGTCCCATTATATTGCCATATAATTGCAGATTTGCTCGATTACTTTTGCATTTTATACATGTTATTTCAATACATGGTAGCAATCAATTAATGTCACGGATTATCTGTATTGAATATTGGCTACCACGCGTTAAAACATTGATCCGAACAACAATTCACCAATGTAGGCCATGCGATTTTGTAACCAGATCATGGCTGCCCTTCCTGCAGAACGAACCACCATATGTCGACCATTCTCCAATGTCGGTATGGACTTTGCGGCCTTTTTGATATAAAAGTTTCCCCTGGTAGGTCGCCTAAATTTACTAAAGGCTATATATGTATGTGTTTTCGTTTGTTTTGCTACTAAGGCAATACATCTGGATGCAACTGGTGATTTATCCACAGATGCGTTTCTAGCTGCATTTCATTGATTCATTGCACGCCGTAGTTGTCCGCTCTCGTTGTTTTCTGACAATGCCACTAACTTCGTTGGAGCTTCAAGGGAAATATAACGGGATTTGCGACTAGTGTTGCAAAAAATTCGTTTTCGTGCGGATTCTGATACAGTATATTAGTGCTTGTCGTAGAATTGTATTCCAGCTGGTGCGCCACATATGAAGGGTCTGTGGGAAGCTGCTGTTAAAAACTTAAAACTCAATTTCTCCAAACAAGCTCAGGGTATGAAATTCGACAATATTGGCCAGAATTGATTGCTGTCTTAACGCTCGCCTACTTTGCCCCATGTCGGAAAGTCCGGATGAAATCGTCGCTTTAATTCTTGGACATTTCCTAATAGGCGCGCCCATTTTGACTTCCCCTGAGCCATCCTTCGAATTTTTACAATGACTAAATTCAAAAAAGAACAGGTTTTTGGCAGTCAAAATAATAGTAGTGCTGACAGAAGTCAACGAACTTTGCAAGTAAACACATTCTTTTTTTGCAAGCTTTGTATATTGAGTTTAAAAATAAATAATTTTTTTAGAAGAAGTATAATTCTGATCCATAAGTTGTTAAGATTTGTTTTTAAATAGGGCGTGGCGTGCATTGTACACTAGAAAAACGATTGCTGATAAGGAAGCTGATTCCGGAGGGATAATCTTATAAAAAAGTGGAAAATATTATAGGTTGCTCACCGACAATGGTACGCAATGCAATAAAGTACACTCCCGTTAGTGAGACACGTGGCCGTCCGCCAGTATTATCACAAAAACTGTTTCGCGTATAGTGAGGTACTGAAAACAAAACCCCTTTGCTGCCGCTACGGAAATAAAAGACAAACTTTGTGTAGAAGCGAGCATGAAAACTATTCGCAGACGTCTCAGATATGCAAGTTTGATAGCGCGAAGTTCAAGAAAAGTGCCACTGTTGACGAAAAAACATGTTATAAAGCGACTAAAATATTCCTGAAAAATGAAGGAATATTTTGTGGAGTGACGAGTCTAAAATTGTTCTTTATGGCGGGAAAGGCTCACGAGCGTACGTAAGACGGCCTCCTAATTCAGAATATAACCCTAAATTTACGCTGAAAACGGTTAAACATGGAAGATCTAGTGTTATGATATGGGCATGCTTTTCATACATAGGAGTTGGACCCATATACTGGATCAAAGACATCATGGATCGCCATCTATACGTAAAAATATTACAGGAAGTGATGCTGCCATATGCTGCGGATGAAATGCCTTTGATATGGACCTTTCAGCAGGACAATGATCCTAAGCACACAAGCCGTCTAGCAAAACAGTGGTTTGCAGAAAATAATATACGCATATTGGAATGGCCAGCCCAGTCCCCAGATCTCAATTCCATTGAGAATTTGTGGTGTGACGTAAAGGCTGTGATCGCACAAAGAAACCCCACAAACAACAGCACATTGTGGGAGGTTGTAAAGGATGCGTGGATGTCCATTCCCGCAGAAAGGTGCCAATATTTAGTAAACTCTATGCCACGACGCTGTGAGGCGGTAATTGCCAACAAAGGGTTTGCCACAAAATACTAATTGAGATGCTTACCCTTCGTAATATACATTTAGCCCACGCATCAATTTATTTTAGTTTGTACTAACCATTAAATGAATATCACTACTATTATTTTGACCGGCTATATTTGAAGGAATTTAAATACTTTTAAATTTTTGTAACTATCTTCTTCTTTTTTTTTTTTTTTTGTTTATTTCCTAGAATTTATAAAAGGAACTATGTTAAAAAAATTAAACTTAAAAATTTACAAAATTATTTTGAAACCTTTTTACTTCTATAAAATTTGCGCAATACCCACTACTATTATTTCGACCGCAGCTGTAAATGGAAATACCCCCAACGAGATTAACAATTAAATGAACAGGACCGTCAAACTTCGTGGAGACTCGGCCTCGCGTTATAAAAATCTATCCGGCTACTGACGATCATGTCCGTGTAGTGGATATACAAACGGTAAATGGCGTTGCAACACAGCCGGTGACCAAACTGGTTATCTTGCCAAACTAAAATTCGTTCCCCCTTTCGCGATGGTTTTTATCAGCATTATGGACAACTTGCCATTCGCCGATCTCTCCAATTATGAGGAAGCAGATATGATTACCGATGAGGAGATCGCCAAATATACCAAAATAACACCGATGCAAAATGCAACGATGCCTAACGCCATTGAAAAAAGGAGTTTCAACGGACATTGTGCCTTGCCTGAACCCATGGATAATACTGCCGCTGCACCACCATTTGTCAACAATATAATTGCTGAGCCATCACAACCGTCTAAATTGGACCAAAAGCGAGCATAGGCTTCGTGCGGTTGTGAGGCATCAGTTGTGTTCCAACTGTTTGGATCGAACTCATACTCTGGGTTCGCGCAAAAGTCGTCATCGTTGTCGTGATTGCCAGCATAAGCACCACGCTTTACTGCATGCTGATAGGCCTCGCCAGACTGCTTCCCACAAACGCCGCTCACGGCGTCACTGGAGCTCAGTGAATGTTGACATCGATCAACACAGGAGAACTTCACATCGATCCTCCAATCGTCCGATTCACAGGCACAACCAAACTGCTGCTCAATCTACTGGGGATGGCCGAAAGCACAATTCTCCTAACTCTGCTACGCCATATATTAATCACACCACAGCCACTAACTCAGTCAATCAAATACTGAATCTCCCAGTCGTACCGCCCCATTCCCTAGCCTTGCAGCACGTCTTGTCACTATCGCCTATTATTGGGATAAAACTACCACTTCGTTCGTCGGACATCTCAATACGCGCAATAGTTGACACGTGCATGAAGGGAAGTCTAATATGCATGAAGGTTGTCCGGCATCATAATTTGCCAGTGGAAAATAGGGTCTACTGTCGTGACTCTGATCTCCGCTGCGAATCGTTCGTGCCGAATCTCGGTTACAGCATAACGTCATTTCGCCACTGGAAATGGCTCCACCTTTAGTAGGAGAACAGTGTTCTAGATGGCGGGCCCCCATTTTTATGAGCCGGGCCATGTGGACATGGTACCTGGACCAGAAATATATCAGCAAATTATTCGAAACCACGACTTGAGTCCAGGTCTACCATTTGCCCATTTTACAATGGTTGGCTGGGTGGTTCCTGGATCATGTTCCACTTAAAACAACTATTATCTTCGTCCATTTTGTTTATGTTGGGCTGCAATAACATCGGGTCGCCTAGGCCCTGAATTCTTATATATGTTGCTGCGATCCTTGTTGTCCAAAGTGCTGTAGTACCATCGAGTCGCCTTGGCCCACCTGAATTCGATAGATGGTGCTGTAGCCGAAAGTTCCAGATTTGTATAAATACTGGTGATTCACACAGCACCATTGGGTCATCTTGGGCCTCCTGGATTGTGGTGCTGCGGGCTGCCTGGGTCCAAATTCATCAAACAGTTGTTTCTGCATCAACGTTACAGTACTACGGGGTCGCCTCGGCCCTCCAGGGCTATTTTGAATAGTGCTGTGTAAGGGCTATCCTGGTCATGAAAATCTTCGACAACAGTTGGTCAATTCTATTGCACAAAATCGTTTATATTAGACAATTTCCCGTAAAGCTCACTATAATCTGATTATGCGCAGCGCCCTTATAATTATTACATTTATTTAATTGAATATGTATTCCATACCGTGTTTTGAATAATTACATAATTTTAGGAGATCATTTATATTTATTATTTTACAACATTATTTGATGATTGCAAGGTGGTCGGCAATGTATAATTTAACATCTCTATTATCCCATTTGGTTGTGGATTAAATAAGAATTCGGTGGTAACTCTGTTTTTTTACGTTATGTTATTTGTTAATTAATGTGTCTCCTTCCCTTTTCCCCGCATTTAAATGAATTTTTTCCAAAAATTCCTAATCCTTCTGTTATCTTTTTCTCCAAAAAACTTCCCCTTTCCATTCTTCCCATCGTCCAAAAATTCCCTCGCCATCTTAGTCTTAAAGTTACTGTTTTTAGTCTTTGTAAGCCTTCCGAAGCGATAAAATCGATAATAAACCCCCCCCCCCCCCATTTGAATTCTAATATTTCACATACAGTGGTTTTATTCAGGAAGGCGCAAGGATTATATTCACGTTACAATCCATCAGATTATAACGAGTAGAATTGCTCTCAAAGGCCGTCCTTCTCTATCTTGGCATAATTGTGTTCGCTGAGTTTTTTTATTCGTATTTTGGATCTCGCCCAGGCAGCTACACTCTACTGATTGTAAGAAAGGTGATATTGATTCCGTCAATAAAAACGCCATTCTTAATTTGAATTCTAATTCTAATTGCCTTCGGGCTTAATGCTTTTTCTTCATAAAAACACACACTTTATATTCGAAGAAAAAAGAATTCTTTTCTCAGTTGTACTTTGTATTTAAGCGCATCTTTTTAATAGTAAATATTTAAAGGGCGGTAACAATGAAATATGTTAGCACTTCAAATTCATTTATGAAATAATCAATTCTCCATATACACACATTAACAATTTTTGATGCTGAAAGCGAAGCTTTAAACTTTGGTTATTAAGTACCCATCTGTCAATTGTATTCAAATGGATTTCGAACTAACATTTTTATCTGGTGCTAAAATATAAAACATTTGTGCGAAAATTTCTTTTTTTTCATATTTAATTCAATTTTAGTTTCAGTCAATGCCTTTTATCACTTATTACCTATAAGAAAATCACATACTGACAACCAATCAGTAGCAGTCTCTTTTACGAACTGTTTTTCTGCAACGTATTGTGTTAAGTTGTGAGTATTGTTCAGCTCATATTCGTATCCTGCCTCAGACTTTATTCATCTGAGTATTCCGTTTTTAAAAATGTCAACAGTGCGGATGGATATGAGGCAATCGTGATTGGACTGAGTTTCGTTGTGTACCAAATATAATTTTGGAACGCGGCTGTGGGGAGATTGCTTTACCAAATAATTTTACTTTTCAATACATCATGCAAATTTGGTTAATTTTCCCTCATGTGGAAGGAGATTCTTATATTTCACAGCTTCATAAATCGGGAAGTGTTTTGGATGCATTAAATTGTAGAGGAATTGACAAGATGAATGCAATTTCAAAATTATTTGAGCAAATGATGATATTATCTTTTGTCACGTTCCTCCCGCGTGGACAAACGCGTTAGGTTGTAGACAGTCAACCTATTTTTCGAAATTGATTGTCTATAATTGCTAACTTTTCTTCCCTTTTTATGAGATTTGGTCCTGTAAAATAAACGGAGATGGCTGCCGTTTACACCGATTCAGGAAGGTCATTGATAGGATGAATCATAAATTGTTACAGCATAAACTTTACATGACGGGATGAAATACTCGCCTATAGCGGTGAATATCATCATATCTTGAAAATAGAATGCAAACTTTGTCGTTTGGTAGAACATTTTCTAGATTGATTTTTGTTCCGCCAGGTGTACCGCTATTCGTTGTTGCTATTATTATTGACTCCCGGATACTTACAGCTGCTCCATCGCAAAATCGGATAATATGTTGTTTGATACCAATGTGCTCTTAATATCAAAAGTTATATGTATAGTTTTTTTCGTTTCTATTTTCACTTTGCATACTTATTTATTCCTTTGAACAATAAAAGTAACAACTTTCCCAATGATGGTAAATTTAAACGGAAATAAATATTGACTCAAAATTTTGCGCTCAACAAATAATCGGACAAATCAAGGCATCGAGAAATCGAAAATCAATATTTACTTGCGTATCCTCCGTTGTTCAAAACGGTTTGTAAACATTTTGTAATTGATTTTGAAGTGTTAACTTTAGAATAGTCTGTAACCATTTTGGAACAAATTTTAACAAGTGTGAACCTTTATCTGAAATAACACGTTAAACTCTTTGTTTTACCCTCCTGCTAATTCCTTGCAAAGGTATATGCTCTATGCGCTATACCCAATTTCTCCACACATTGCTTCAAATTCTGTTTCAACATTTTGAGATAGGCAAATATAGAGGCTTTTGTATTTTGAGAATTAAACTCGTCATTTGGTTCACGTGAATATATATGTATATAACGACTCAAATCGCCTTGGGGCAAAATCGGGTTTATTCTATTTTATATTATTGTTGTCTTTATTATTAACACCGAATTGAACATGCCTCTTAAAGAGCCTCCTATAAAATGGACCGATTTAACAAAAATCAATAGTTCCTCTAGATTGCCTTAAATGATCATTCAGTTTGTCAGTTATAACTCCACATCTTCCATTGTGGTTGTGGATCCTTCTATAAATTTATTAGGTTCTCTAGGTAGGTATCTGTAAAAAACGGGGGTATTCACCAACTATTCGGTCCAACAGAATAAGATCTTCATAAATAAAGGTATCAGTCTGTTTACCTTACTGGAATTTCTAAATCTGTGAAGGGCTTAATTTAAAAATCAAATATGACAAATGTTTCATTGTACATAACATATTTGGCCAACATATTTTTTAAACCTTTTTTTTATCAAATGAATAAATTTATATATTTTTTGCTATGCTATAAAAACGCACAACTTGTAATACCCGAAAGTCACACTTCATATTTACAAATTTAGCGATTAGTTTGTACCTATTTACATCTCTTTAAACACTTTTGGTATTCTCCAATACAATTAAAAAGTACTAAAATGGCAAAAACAAAAACTGAATAAGGTAGACATTATTGAGGAAGTGACAAATAATGGCAATCATAATATTAATAGGGATACATAGAACACAACAAACTTATTTGGACATACCTCTATTGCTTCATTTTTGTCATTCAACACTTCTTCCGTATATGCATCAAATAAATCCTGATTCCGTTTTGTAGGTGTGTCCTGCGATGACTGGTGATCGACAAGAAACTCAACTAAAGTTGGAATAGCGGATTTTTGCATTAACACTGACTGGTAGCGTGAAACATCTTGCTGGCTGCTACGTAAACTATCTGCAGCGATACTACTGGCATCATCGATAGTGTTTGACGTAATTAATTGGTGAGATGATTCATTATGTGACACACTTGGAGTATTTGGATTATCTGAATGGTTGGGTACAGAAGGTAATAATTCGTTTTGCGCACAATGTTGGGGAACCAGTGATGAATCAATTATTTTGGGCATATTTACAGCACTATCTTCAGAATTTATTAGGAAAGTTGTGGTATTAATCGAAGATTGTTGAAGAGACGATATGTTGTTGTTGGTCAGATTCTCCTTGTTTTCCGAAATCGATGGAGTTAGTGAAGTTTTATCGTATGAAGCTAGAGGTGCTTTGGGTGCTGGTTCTGTCAGATAAAGACCGAAATATTTAATATCATCATCAAATTTATCAAAGCTCCAAACATCACGTTGGTCTTTTCCCTCCTCGTTTTTAGTTGGAAATTTTAGAGCTTTCATTCCGGTCCCCACATCACTTACAAGCTTCTTAAAAATTATTCGATCTTTCTCTGACGACACAAAACTAATCGCTATTCCATGGGAACCAAATCGTCCCGCTCTGCCAATTCTGTGCAGATAAGTTACCGAATCTGGAGGAAGTTCTAAATTTATCACCAAATTAACATGCTCCGAGTCAACACCACGTGACATTAAATCGGTAGCTAAGATAATACGAGTTTTAAACTCTCGAAATTTACGAAATTGTTCTAAACGTGTTTTTTGATCTTGAGCCCCAGAGATAAGTTCACAGGGCCACCCATCCTTTTCTAAATAGCTATAATACGAATCAGCTCTTGACTGGGAGCCAGCAAATACTAGGCATTGCTTAAAAGCCACACGACCGAATATGTGTCTCATGGCATCTAATTTCAGTTGCATTTCTAAAATACTTGTTTTTTGTTCGGTTAGCTCGTACACGAACTGCTTAATGCCTACCAACAAGGTAGCTCTTTCCTCGGTTGAAACTAGCAAAGGACTTTTCATAATTTTAGCCAATTCAAGGTCGAGATTATCTGCAAAAGTGGCACTGCATGCAATAGTCTGTTTGCGGTTCGGCAGAGATTTGCGGATTCGTTGTAGGTCCTGACGAAATGCATGTCCGTACATTTTGTCTGCTTCGTCAAGCACCAAGATCTTGATCTGCGACGTGTTAAGCACTTCATTCTGTATCAAATGCAAAATTCTGCCTGGCGTACCCACTACGGCTTTGGCACCCTGCAATCGTTTGCGATCTTCCGCCACATCCATGCCACCAATAACACTAACCGCCTTGAATCCTTGGCAGAATTTACCTATTTCGTTAAACACATGTTCTATCTGCACCGCAATCTCTCTAGTCGGCGCTACGATTAATGATTGTGGCTCGCGCACTTCATACCTATAGGATTCCAGGACGACTGCACAGAATATTAAAGTTTTGCCCGTTCCAGATTTGGACTGCACTAACAAATCTTAAAATATGAAAAAAAGTAGATCACTCATTATGATTGATTGAATATTGTACACCCACTTACCTATTCCAGATTTACCCATAGGTATAGCAGTGGCCTGAATTACCGTTGGGTACATAAAGCCGGCTTGATGCAATCCCCTGCGTACCTGTTCAGTAAGCAACATTTTGCTAAAAGGTGCCAACTCTTTAATCCGCACATCATTTGTTCGTGGCACAGACTCCAGTATGTGAGCGGAACCTTTGGTTTCCATCTTTCCGTTCCAATATAGTTAATATTCGCAAGCGTTTGAAAATTTCGAGAAAAAGCAAATCGTTTGTTTACGTTCCCAGCGCATATGCAAACAGCATCTAAGGCAGACAACCAAGCCGAGGCCATATAATTGTCGGCGGAATATGAAAATTTGTCGGCCATTATACGACGGCGATAAGCAATTTCATCCGACGGCTGCTTAACATTCAGCGCAAAACTAACCATTTAATAACAGACTGCGATTAATGAAATGTTGGTCGAGATTATTTGCAAAGGTGGCATTACTTGCAATGGTGTGTTTCGACCATGGCATGATGATTAGTACAAAAAAGTATCGTTCGCATGATCACGGGATCAATCCCGCATACAGCCATCTATCATTAATTAAGCGCCGGTCACTTCGATGTGTCTGACGAAGACTTTGAGTAGTCGAATTATCGACAAATCTTGTTAAAATTTCTTCAACTGTGACGTCATACTGCAGGTCTCATTGAGTGACTATAACCATAAAATGGGTGTAAGCCCATTGAAAGTGGAAAATTCTTCCATGTTTCATTCGTGAGATATAAGCAATTTTTTTTATTCCACTTAAATATTAAATATAAAACGTCAATTTATAAAAAGGCGTTTTCAGTTTTCTTTCTCTTTTCCCTTCATTATATTTTAGCAAAATGCCGCACACATTGTACGATCCCTTTAAGTTTCCACCATACATAAACACATATGTGTCGATGATTCATCTATTTCGCGGAAAACCCTATTTCTTGATGTTTGAAAAAGTTTCAATTTATAAACTTTTACTGAATAAGTTCTCTCAATATTTTAAATAAATTTCTTTAAATATAAAATAAATCCAATAGAAAAAAACAACAAAAAATGGTAATTCAATTAAAGTATCTTTGAATTTTAAATTCTAAACTGGAATAAATGCCAGGCTTAAAGAAGTAAAGACTTGCCTTAGTATTGGAAAATAAATATTTGTATTGTTATACAACTTATCTTCTTTTTTAGTTTATGAGTACTATTTAAGCGGACGCAGTTTTTTCTCGTTATCGGAAAAAGCAGATTCAAAACTTCAATTTCTGTTTATTAGTATTCAGCTCATTATGTAAGTTCTAACAAAAGTACTTTAATTACATTTATTTTATAATATTAAATAGAAGACTTTAAATTAAAAAATATGTTTAACGGCATATTTTAGAATTTTTTTTTTTAGAATTTATATATTTAAGGCAAATCTTGAAATTAAAACCGATATTCCTCTTTGTTTGTAAATGATAAATGTGCATAATTTTACATTCAAAATTTATTTCTGAATTTAATAAATTTTTTTAATTATAACTAAAGTAAATGGAAATATATTGGTTTGATTTCAAATTTAGGAAAATGAGTTTTTAACTAGTTTAGAACAAGTTTTAAATTTGGGAACAAAATTAAAGCTTTAATATGTGATATATTTTTTCCATATTTGAAATACGGTATACATATATATTGAACAACCCAAATAAAAAGCCGCAAATTCTACCAATAAGCCGAAGACACGATTAAACATCACAAACGACTTGCAACCTCAAATGCAAAAAAATGAAGTGAATTAAAAAAAAATAAATTTGCGTTTTGAAAACAAAACAATAATTGATGTTTATACCGACTTGTATATTTGTTTCTTTAGGTACGAACATTGATTTATTTTTAATACACATTTTCGATTTTCTGTTACGTATACAATTAGATACAAATACCAATAACTTTTTTTAAATGAATTTAATTTTTTTTACGTTTGATATTAAAAATCGGTTTTAATTTTCAATCATATCTTCAGTGTTTTGTTAAGCTTTTGACAACTGGATTAGCTCAGCAGAAGTTGTATCCTAATTTTTGCTCGAAATTCCCACCAGAAGAATCGATTCTTAGGAAATTTTTGAGTCACACTAATGCATTTAATATTTGCAGAGTAGGTGATTTGTTCGAAGTACATCAAACATATGTCATAATCATGTTTGATTGTGCATAAATCTTTGTAGCATTTCCTTAAAGTTGTTTGGTGAACTTTTCCGTTAATGTCAAAAGTGTCAAAAAATCTGTTGTACAATTTTAAAACGATCAAACTCTTAAAACGCCTACTGTTCTTTGGCGTCATTTTTTATTTCTCAATGCTGCACAAAGTTGTACATTCTTAATATTTAGGATAAATTAGCAAAATTTAAATCAAAGTCGATAAAATCGTAATAATGCTCTTCCCTTAACAGCCGGATGATAATTGTACGTAGATGTTTGCCAATGCAATTGGCGACAGAGCAAGATGGAGTATTAACGTCTACACCGGCGTGAAGATAACAAACCACTTTTAACAAACCAAATTGAAAAAGAGAGGAAAACCACCAAAAGAAGAGAGAGAAAAAAATCCTCCCAGAGAACGAAAAATCGTCTCATTTCAGCACTGCCAGACAATAATTAATTTTGATGAACATTAAAGTGGCAAAGCTAATATATTTCGAGTGGCAATAGACAGTAATTAAATTACACGGCAACACTTGCTCTTTAGTCCAAACATTCACCATAAAGGCTCTGACACATAGAATCCGTTGAATACGTTGCGGCAACGTATTTGACTGACATGACGTATGAAGAGTCTAGAGTCGTCACAACAAATCCGTTGCCGTATATGAGAAAACAGCTGATTAGTAGTTTTTAGCGCACACAAAATTGTATCACAAATTTGCAAAATAGACTGCCAAATAAATTCAATATGGACACTGCCCAATTAATGAACGTAATATCAATAATGCTTATGTTGTTCGAAGCCCGCGAGTGTTTGAGAAAATTGTACGGGCAACGAAGATATTTGGTGCAACCACTACTGCGAAATCGCGACTCGCATGGGTTTTTCGCAACCACTTTTTGCTTCCCAGACGAATTCCACCAAATCATAAGGAACCCAAACCCGAATCCACAGAGAAAGCTATTAAAGCCACAGTGCTTCTTCACAATTTCCTCAAAATGCATGATGACAGTTATGTCGACGGTCGACAGAATATGTCGACCGTGACGATGGCACAATTCAGATCAATGGGCTGTGGCGTAGTGAAATATCTGTCCCTTTGCAAAGAGCCAGGAGAACAGCGTCAAATAATGCATCAAAATGCGCATTCAAATTAAGGGATGAACTTATGAGCTATGTCGTTTCACACCCGATTAAGCAATATTCCCCGCAGTAGCTTCATATTTGTTTAATAATAAAAATACGTATAAAATAATATTTAAATGTTGTGAAAAGTTGTTTTATTTGCATCACAAAAAAGGACCACAAAGCTCGCTAAATATATAAATCGACATAATTGATCACTGGTCATCAAAAAATCCTAAGAGATCATATATATATAAAACTAAAAACTGAAAATTCACATTAATACATCACATCACTTTTCAAAATTCACAACCATGTTCAGCAATTGGACCTTTAGCCTATCTTGGTCGTCCTCAGAGCGCTTCTGCAGGTAGCCGTCTAGCACTTTTAAAAAATCCTGGTTGCGAGACACCGGCTGTGGAGGCTGACTCTGTGCTGGCTGGTTTTTAATCCAGTCAGACACAGAGCCACAAAGGGTCTCGAACCTATCCTCCTGCATTTTCCTCTTATCACTCCATTTCCTACCTTCTGGTTCGAGTGTATGTGGTGTTGATTGCCCGAGAGGAGGTGGCAGCTCACAGCAAACAAACCAATATGTTCTGGAAAATAAATTTGATTTGAAATGTCCATAAACATAATGGCAAAGCTTTGAAATTACCTGCGCGGAGCAACGTGGTGTTGCAAAAAGGACATCGCGTCCATGTAGCGCCAACCACTCCCGTCTTTGACACCACTTCCCGATGGAGCCTTGGCTGCATTGACCTCCTTCACGTACCTGTCGCGAAGAGACCTCCAGCGACTCTGGCATTGCTCCACTGCAATATAATATAAAATACATGTTGTCAATATCAACATTCAAATAATTTATTTAAAAATTAACTCACCAGTTGCGTTTGTGGCAGCCGCCACAGTCCTCCACGATTTTTCTTTTGCAACCTTGTCGCGATATGCTTTAATTGTCTTATCAAAAAGACAAGGGTGCATCTGCACCGCTTTTATAAGCATAAATTCCATTTAAATAATTAAATGAAACAAAAAATTAATAAAAACAAAAGGCAAAAGAAAAAGCTGCAACCAATAACCAGAAAAGCAAACTGCTAATGAACTAAATTAATCAGCTGATTTCTGTGACGGACTTGCCGTACGTCAAAAGTTGAGAGTTAACCAACTTTAATCCGTTACGGCAACGCATACGTCGTGAATGTGACGTTCTTCATTAAAATATATGCAATCAACTCAGCTGTCAGTCAAACACGTCGCCGCAACGGACGCGACGTATCTTATGTGACGGGCCCTTAACCCCGAAGAAATTTTTGACGTAAAACGTCAAGATAACAAACCAAAACACTGGTGGAATAACGAACCAAAACACCGGCGTGAATACAACAAACCACTTTCAACAAACCAAATTGAATAAGAGAGGAAAAGCAACAAAATGAGAGAGAGATTAAAAATCCTCTCAGAGAACGATCTATCCTTTCATCTTAGCACTGCCAGACAATAATTAAGTTTAATGAACATTAAAGTGGCAAGGCTAATATATTTCGAGTGGCAATAGACAGTAATTAAATTACACGGCAACACTTGTTCTTTAGTTTAAAAATTCACTATAACCCCGAAGAAATTTTTGACGTAAAACGTCAACATTGGAGGAATAACAAACCTAAACTGTGATATCATTCGAGTTTTAGCATCGGCTGTGGCAACAGCTATTTGGAAGTTCTATCAAGTTTTCACTTGGAATAGAAATGTCGTTTCTAAGAAACATTCATTAACACTTTTGTGTTGTCAAGTGTGTGTTCTTACTAAGGAGACGATTTGTGTGTTGATAACGAGATGTTTTAGCGCATTATAGCGTGAATTTTGTTGGATCCATGTGATCTTAATTTGTAGACATTTTAATACATTTTAATGTAAAAAAGATTTAGAAATATATACAATAATTGGCGATGGCGGTTTCTAGGCCAAGTTATCCTTTTATAGGATGTTAACCCTAAACCCAAGAAAAAAAAAACAGTGATATAAGAAAATTTGTATTGTATTTGTATAAATTAAAAGTTATAAATAAATAAATAAAATAAGTTTACAACTATAAAACTACGTGTGTTTCATTTCTTTATTAGCCAAATTTGGGGTGTAAATAGTGATACTCTCGTGTTTTCTGGGTACCTTTGTGCACCAACCAGTAAATTTCCACCAACGATATGTATATTTTGGCTTCTGGAACCCAAAGTCCAAAAGGTGACAAAAAAGGACTGTTTGGTAAGGATGACCTAAAGTGTGCACAATACTCCTGCACACTCAAAGTGGTGGAAATTTAATTTGTAAAGAAATCAATAGGTCAAAAACTTTTTCTTTGACTCTCTTACGATGTTGACCAAATTGCTTCCGCTCCTAGAACCCAAAATCCAAAAGGTGATAAAACAGGACTGATGGGGAACGAAAGACATAAGCGTGGATAAAATGTTAACACCTTCAAAAGGGTGGAAATTTAATTTTGGTAGAAATCCATAGAACAAAAACCATTTCACAATGGTTGACAATTTTGTAATTCTATGGATTTTGACCTATATGTTTCTGGCCCTAGAATCCAAAGTCCAAGAGGTGACAAAAAAA
>JAHXMU010000598.1:657762-697559 GCA_019455685.1 Philornis downsi | reverse complement strand
TGAAAAATCGAAATAGGTCTTCTTGCCATGTGAGCACTTGTAGAAGACAGTTTTGGAAGATAGGTTTGGAAACCGATGGGACATTTGCGTAAGTAATATTTTTTTCAATTTTTCATATTGAATCCAGCAACTTTTGTTGCAACATAAATAACTATCGGTATCTGGAATTGAAAAATCGAAATAGATCTACTTGCCATTTGACCACTTGCATAAGACAGTTTTGCAACTGTTGCAAAACATTGTCGGTGTCCACGGTTTGTTCAAGTTTCTGACAGGAAAATCACAATAATGCAAATATGCATATTTTAATGATTCTGATATTGCATATCCTTTTCTTCCAACCAAATATTCACCACACACAAAGCAAAAGTAGTTTGAATCAGTAACAAACGATATCCCTGACATGTTAAAAACCTATTATTATGAAGATTTAGAATGAAGGTGGGCTTCTGCCAAATTAATAATTGTGAAATGGTATTGACTGTTTTACAGTGTTGCCAGCATGCGATAAAAAATGAACACGACATGATTTTATGCCAGATTTGAATTCAGTTCACCCAGATTAGTTAAAAAACTTGCTTCGTTTTTGCAATCAATATTTTTTCCAAAATTTTTTTAGACCAGTGTAATTGATTAATTGTTTTGCTTCGATTCATCCCACAGCCACGTATTTTTGTACATTCTGTCCCGTCATCTCCTCGTAAAAGTTGTTCGCCTTCTTCCTTCTTGTAATTTCTTTACAACAAATTACCGGTAGCGTTATAGGATGAGATTGGTTTTCTTTGTGACCTATTGGTCTCCTTTAGTTTTTTTTTTGAAGCTGTTGAAAAACGTATCTCATTCATTTTAATTTGCCCTGTTATGCCTTCATTTGGGCATATTGTATTTAATTGCATTTTAACACATTTTTTTTTCAATTACTATGAATATGTTGATAAACATTGAATACCCACCCGCTTAAACACCAACTTCTTGCTTCTATTGGAAACGATAAAATATCACTAAGATGTTAACAACTTTTTATGGCCGTTTAAATAGATTATTCTTTTGTGTTCGACAATGGTCAGTCCCATATGCCAATGATGGAAGACCTTTTCACGCAACAAAAACAGAACAGAGAGGAGGGTTTCTCATCCTTACACGAATGTGCACGTGATAACGATATTTTGTTATGAAATAAGCATTAGCTCTGGCCTACACGCCCTTGGATAGGTAAATGGGTAGAAAATGAGTTGTTTTTATAAAAAGTTTGCATTTCATAATTGCTTTGCCGTACTGGGTGTATTCATGTCGAAAATTGAGCATGTTGGGATTTATACAAAAATAAAAAGACTACAGTCGTCTACTCAAAACGGATTTTGTTTAAGAAGGTTATTAAACCTTTTTGAAGGCTGTGCTAAGCATACAACAGGACAGCAAAGCAAAGTGGTTTATCTAAAAAAAAGTATATTAAGAACGAATCACCCCAGAATATCCAGCCACGTGTACTAACTTGCATATGCCTTCCCCCAGTTGTTTTGTCATGACCTGAAATGTGAGTGCTGCCAGGAGGGGTGGGGTAAACTGCTAGTCTTTGCCGAAAAAGATTTGGAATTGGCACACAGTAAACGAAGCAAAGTGATAAATAACTTACCAAAGTGTTCAGCAGAAATAACTTTGTCAAGCTCATTACATGTGCGAAATTTATTGAATTCAGTACAAATGAAAGAAAGGTGTGAATTTATGAATAAATTGGCGATTTCTGTGGAAATTACCAGAAAGAGAGTGGCTTCTTTGTCGATTATTCACTAGCTTTACCAAGCACTGTAAATCAACAATCTATGTAAATGAACAATCTAGACTACTACGGAATGCTAATTATAAGTTTAACAGATAAATTAAGGTTTCGAAAAACCAGCCGATTTATGTGGAAGTAGTAGAAGGGGCGTAACGAAGCGTCAAACATTTATTTTTGGTTGATTTCTACTTCATCAAAGACTATGTACGAGTACGTACCAAATTTGGTTGCATTTATTCAGCTGCTCTAATAAAAGTTATGAACTCAAGAACATACGATTTAAATTGGCCATTTGGATAGGAGATTTGTATGGGAAGGATGGTAGGGAGGGGCGTCATTCATGTTGCCATGTAACTGCTTTAAAATAAGAAGTTAATATGGACTAAATCGGTCATTTGTATAGTTGATATCAGAAGGAGCGTGGTCATCGACATAATCGATTTTTGCCAAGTTTTATAGAGAGTTATGAACCAACATAATGAACCAACATCTGAGCTACTGGAGCCTACTAATTAGAAATTGCAGAGGAAAAACTGAGTTGCAGAAAATCGTCTAATTTGTATGGGAGGGATGTGAAAAACGTCCCGTATTTATTCTAAAACCATATTTCGATAGACGTAGCAAATTTTACTAAATTGTATGCAATTAAATAAAAGATAGAGGACAAAGAATTAGATGATTAAAAGGCTCATTTGTGAAGGAGGTACCAGAAGCGGTGCTAGACCAATACAAAGACTGTCAACCACTTGCTTTTTTTTAAATTCCTCTAAATATAGACCAATACAAAGGATGAAAATTTAAGTTACGGCAATCTACGAATGAAAAAATATAGCAAAAAAAAAAAAACTTCGCAAAGTTGGTCAATTTGTATGAGTATTTTTTTTTTAATTTTGTTTTAACTTTTACTTTTGTTAAAAATGGTTGTCGATGTTTGTGAGAATAACACCCTTCTGGTATCCCCCATAAAAATGACCATTTCAACTCATATATTTTTAGCTTAATTTTATTCACTCAGTTTTACTGAAGCACGTACTCGTAGTGCATTTGCTAAACTAAGTTCAGAAACTGAAAATGTGGGATATTGCTATACCGCTTCCAGTTTCCATCCCTTACAAATTGACCGACTATCCGCACTTCAATCAATAGATTTCAATAGTTTTTTGTCCACTATATTGGTTCATAATCAGAAAAATTGATAAAGCAACCATGCCCATCCTGTTGCCTCCCCTACGAACAATATTCTTAGCTTCATTTTTGTCAAGCGATTGCACTGAATTCCGCATACAAATTCGTCGTACATCATGCTTTTGATAAACTTAGTTCTGCAAAGGAAAATAGATCATACTACCAAGCCCCATCTAAAACATCCTATACAAATTGACCGATTTATCGAAATCAAGTTTTTCCGCTGTAATTCCTAATTCGTAGACTGTCAACTGCCTCAATCTTTGTCAAAGGTATTGTAATGTTTGCCAAAATTTGAAAACTCCCATAACAATTACCTAATTCAATCCGCAGCTTATTTAAAAACACTTAATTTAATATAGTTTCTGCAAAATGAACTGTAGTGCCGCTTACCCTAATTTACCATACGTAAAAATTGGAAGGATTTCAGAAAAGTAACATCCCGAAGGAAAGGTCTAAGGTACCAGATATGTTTTGATCAAACATTTTTCATGACTTTTTAAATCGATTGGCAGATGTTTGCCTGTCTTGCTGGTTGACACGATAAATGCCATAAATCTTTACGAAATGTTATAAAACTTGGCACAGCCTAATATTTTGCCAAATCGTAGCTGGGGATTGTAAATGGGCTACATCGGATCACCTCTTCTGGTAGATTTCATATAAACTGATGTATTTCTTTAAGGTACATATCTTCTGAACGGTTATGTTAAATTCAGTACAATATGACACATATTAAGGGTTTGCTAAGGTAAAGTTTGCACATAAACAAAAATAAATTTTCCTAAAAATCATTTTTTCCTTTTATTTCTTTCTTAAGTCGTAGACTGCAGTGATTTAAATTTCCCGTATTATATTGCTTTATAATATCTGGAAAAATTTGCGAAAAATTGGACAAGTAACCACGCTTCTTCTGGTATCTCCCATGCAAGTGACCATTTGAACCCATATATTCTTAGCTTCATACCTTTTAATCCGTTTTTATTGAATTCAGCCAAATTCAAGTTCAGAGAATGAAAAAAGACCACAGTATCATGACCATTGGAGTACTTCCCACGCAAATTGACTGCAGTAACTTAAATTTTGCTGTCAACAGCATTAATGGTGGAACCTTAAAAAAAAAGGAATCGACCGGATAACTCCGTTCGTTCTGATGTTCCCTAAACAAATCGTTCACTTTAACCAATACACCACGGGATTCATATTTCATTAAATTGTACTAAATGCCGCATTGTTCATTAATTCTGAGCATTTGTTGATGAGAACCTACAACTTTTGCACTCCCGTTAAGGTACTCCGTACATTTTTTCACTAATGCAAAGAAGCGTTGGGTGAAGGAATATGTAATTTAGTTCAAATGACTGAAATTTCTATACTGTTTTTAATTTTTTATCTAATTTTTTGCTTCAATTCAAAGTATTTTTTGGTGGGAACTTACCAATTTACCACGACCTTTTTGGCACCCTTTACGCTTTTGCATTAAAGCAATATCAAAAGAGGCGAAAATATATTTAAATAATATCATCTGACTAAACTTTCTGCATTGGTTTTATCATAACAATTACGAAGGCGGTGTTAAAACTAGTCGACCTAACAAAGAAGACACAAAAAAGTTGGGAAAAATTTGCTTTATTTTTCAACATAATCTCCTTTTTATGTAATACACTTTTTCCAGCGACATTAAATAGCTTTTGCACCATGTTTATAGTAAGAACTGTCAAAATCCTGCCATTTCTCCTCATTTTGACTCAATCCTCATCGCAGACTCAATCTCCTCATGAAATCACACTTTCTGTTTTGCCAAATGCGACCTTTTTTCCATAATTTCATGATCTTAACGGTACAATAAATTAGCATAATATTCGTCGCTGATGGTTTTTCCTTTCTGAAGATAATCAATATAAATAATCCCTTGCGCCTCCCAAAAAACAGATGCCATGACTTTACCTGCAGATGGTCCGTCTTTGCCTCCTTTGGACACGATTCTCCCATTCCAGTCCACTGCTTTGGCTGTTCCTTTATCTTAGTGGTGAAGTGGTGGACCCATCAATGGCATCGACGCAAAAATTCGGCTTTATTGCGGTGAAACATCGTCAAACACTCTACTCTACTGAAACATCTTCACGACGATGTTTTTGCTCTATTGAAAGCAAACGCGGCACCCATCTTGTGCACAGCTTTCTCAACTTCAAATCTTCAGTCAATTTACGATATGTAGCACTTTCTTGAATACTTATCATTTCAGCTAATTTACGCATTTTCGGCCGACTATCATCCAATATCATTTTGTGGATTTTCTTAACTGTGTCCGGCGTGAGCAGTTCAACTAGTTTACCACTGTGGCGTTCATCTTAGCAGCTGGTACGCCTCATTTAAACTCTGCTATTAAATATTTTACAGTCATAAATAAAAGAGCAGATTACAGATTGTCTCCCTTACAAAATGGCCTATTTGACAATAATCATATTTTTGCTTGTAATTTAGAATTAATTGTAATGCCGGTTGACCTAACTTGTGGTCAGTTATGATATTTTATATCGCTTGATATAACAGGCGATGCGAGTGTAGCTTGAGTCAGCTCTTGAGGTACTACAAATGGTCTTGAACTTTAAATAATGGTTTCATTATTTTCTTTGGGTTATTTGAATGAATTCCACAACATTGGTATATCGACTGAGACAACATCTATATTATTCTATTGTTCGAGACTAGCATGTTTTGTAACATCTTAACTTTTTCACCTCAAACATATTTGTATGTAAAATTATATACTTCGACGTGTGTATGCCAGCCTCATATTGTGTTCGATCCATCTCTGCAATAAACAAAAGTTTTCTTATCACGTGTTAATGAACAAAAAAGAAGAAAAAAAATGCTTAGTAATATTGAACACCTTCTAACATAATTGAACGTAGACTTTAAAAAATACTCGACACAACAAAAACTGCAGCGCTTTTGAACTTATTCACTCACCTCTCTTCTTTTTTTCCTGTGGCTTATTGCCCTTTCCCTGTTTTGGATGCCATACAATGTTTCTAATGGAATTGTTCACTTTGATTGAATATGGACCGATAACAATTCGTGCTGCAATACCATTAACAATGGTCATGTTTCGAATTGTTGAACAGAAAACGGCAAAAGGGGAATGAAGTAAGATGAGGTCAGTTAGGTGTACGTGTCGGCGCGTTGGGGAGCTAAGGTGGAAATAATTGATATTGATTTTTGCAAATGAATTTAGAGCGAGGCAAATATTTTTACAGCACTATAGCCAATAACGTCCAATTACATGAATAGTAAGCAGAAGAGGAACAAGTCTGTACAAGCGCTGTAAGAACGGCAGGGCCGTGAATTGAAGTCAACTTAAAAACGGTGGCGCACAAGTAATGTTAATGATACCGTCGCCTGACCTGACTGCTAAGGACTTGGTTTTTTTGGGGATATCTGGTTTATGCAAACAAATCAGAAACGTTTGAGCAACTCAAACAAAATATTCGTGATGAAATTAATGAAATACCGTGTGAAATGTGTGAGAATGTAATGAAAAATGTGCTCGAAAGGGCTCGCATTTGTGAGGCGAACAGAGGCGGATATTTATCTAATATTGTATTCCATAAATAATTGCCGACATTAAGTAAAGCATTTATCAATATAAGGTTCATTCTCGTTCATTTAATCAAAAATTATAAACAAACAAAGTAGTATACCTTCCCGACGGACACCCTGTATCTGTTACCATTCTATATTGCTTTTAAGTAATGAATAAATGTAACAAAATTTGATGAAAATACTCACTTTTCAAAAAATGTATTTTGTCTTTGTGTGAGCACGATTGTCCTATTGAGTTAATTTGTGGACAATGTATCGACCCATTGCCAGATAAGTAGGCATGTCAAAATCGATTTTTTTTCCACAATTTATCGTAATATATTAACTTTAGTCGTTTTCTAGAGAAAATGTTTATTTTTTTAGTAGTTTTCAGTAACTCCTCTCACAGTTAGTGCGTCCTTAAAATGATTTATGATCCAGGAAGACCTTTTTCGGCATCTATTAGCTATCACTAAATGCAGCATTTAATAAGGAATTGAACATTTCCCACATTCCTAACTTGGATTATGTTATAGGTATATGTCAACTTAATGGAAATGTCCTGGTATAAGTTTGGTTAAAGGGAATGCTTCATTATGCCAACATCACATATATGACTGAAGAATTTGGCCTTCTGAAATTCGTTTGAAAAATAAGGATGCAAATTTTTGAAGGTCCTTCATGATGCCAATGTCCTGGTGTGGGTTTGGTTGAGGGAGAATCCTTTGAAAACATCTAGACTGTTGCAGTCCACTAATTAGAAATTGCAGATTAAAATTTAATTTCGAAAAATATACAAATGTGGGAGGTACTAATAGGTGCTTTCCCTTTTCATTTTTAGAACTTAGTTCAAATCCAATATCTGTTCCAAGTATTAATGAATTCAATAAACGTTTTTGAACGATACGAAACTCAGAATATAAAGGTTCAATCGATCATTCGTATGGGAGGTACCAGAAATTAAGTTTTCCTCTAATTTTACAAGAGATTTTAAAAGTCAATATAACGAACAAAAATCTAGGCTGCTGCAGCCCATTAAATTAAAATTACAGAGGAAATACTGAATTTAGGAAAAATGACGAATTTGTATGGGAGGCATCAGAAGAGGTTTGACAATGTGCTCCAATTCAATTGTGTGACTCTTATTTGACAGAATTTAGAGGAACTACATAACAGGTATGAACCATAAATTGGTCATTTGTGTTTAAGGTATCAGAAGCGGCATGCTTTTTTTTCTTTTTTAATTTTGTCGAGGCTTCTAAATCGATATAATGGACATAAATTTAAGTTGCCATACTTTATGCATTACAGAGAAAAAGTTGAATTTCGAAAAAACCGAAAATTTCTACGGGAGTTAACAGAAGGGATAGCCCCCTCTTACAAAAATTAGATTACACACGAAAACATTATTTCTAAATTAAAGGTATTATTGTTTGTTTACACCTAATTTAAAAAGAGTATTTTAAGTACAATTTAGTAGTGGGTGCTTCCGCCCTGGTTGAGAATACATTCATATATTCTGTTCGGACCGAATCAAAAAACTGTCTGATTCTTTACACAGTTTTTTGATTACGTCCAGCGAAATATACGACAAGGCCTGTCTAATTCCATTAATGAGTTAACCTTTGCTTAAATATTGCTTGCCTGATTCGTACACCTTGCGTACAAGCCATCCCCAGACGTTTTCAATAATGTTTAAGTCTGGAGAGTAAAGTGGCCAGTTCATAACCTCAACATTTTGGCTTTCAATCCATGATTTAACGATTCTTGCTGTGTGGATTGGCGGGTCGTCATGCTGGAAATTTCATTCCAAGTCTCCGAAAACATTTTTAACTTGAAGAAAAGCTTTGGAAAAACTTTTCAGGACGACTTTGTATAAGGTCGCATTCATTTTTGCAAAGAGAAACTGGAGCTCTATTGTGCCATAGTAAGAGATTGCACCCCATACCATAACTCCACCTTCTCGGCTGTGTGATCGATTGAGTAGGTATTCCTCTTTTTGGAGATCACAGAAGAAGTAATTATATCCATCAGGACCTTCTAACATCACTTCTGTTAGTGAAAATCTGGCGGATAATCAGAATTTCAATTCACAGCGCCGTATGATAGTGAACTTTTTTTTGGCCTGCAATTGAAAATTATGAACTGAACGATATGTGGTTTCAACAGGACGATGCCACGAGCTACACAAAACGAATGATTTTGGCTTTAATTCATACGAAGTTTCCAAGAAGTGTAATTTCACATTTTGGGGATATCAATTGGCTACCACCAAGATCATGCGATTTAACGCCGTTAAATTTTTTTTGTAGGGCTACGTCAAAGATCGCGTTTACGTGGATAATCCCCAAAAATGGCCGAAAACTACCTCGAAAGGATCCACTGATCAGGACCTTCTAACTCAATTTTTTTTCGTCGGAAAATGTAGTTCTATTCCATTTTCTACTCCACGTCATAGTCGTACGACAAAAATTAAGGAGACGTTCCTTACGGAGATTGTCTAGAGGTGGTTTCTTTTTAAGTCTTTTTACCGTTGATACACTCGCACTTACGCTAACTTTTTCTTTGATTTTGGCAGCAGAGTCGTGTGAATTTAAGGCATATTTCAGAATAGCCCTCTGGGCAGCGGCTGTAATGGCACTTGATGATCGACCTTTCATATTATTTCTATAGCCTTCGGTGTCACGTAAATATGTCGATATAAGTTTGCAGCTTCTATCAGTTTTTCTGACTATTTGATGAATAGAAAGTCCACGCTCCTTGTAGGTTTTAATTTTGAAGGACACTCGACACTCAAGGATGTAGCTCGGCTCATTTTACTTAAAATCGATTGTTTTATACTTAATTACCACTATTGCTGTAATCCGATCTGATTTATGATGATCTGCAAAAGACTTTCACACTTAAAAAGAAGAACACATTTTTTCCTCATTTAAAAGAAAAGAGCCAATTAAAATAACGGGACACTTCCATGACTTGAAATTTTTTGTAGGTGATATGTAGAAGTAGGAGAAACAAATAAGTAAAAATTGAACCGTTATGTGAAGTGTACTTTAAATAGTAGTCACTATTGTTAAATCATTAGGGGGGCGCTACTCAAGTGAGCGGCAGTGTATAAATAAACTTGCAAACAAATGTCACAGCCGTTATGCTTCGTGTCACCCCAATGTAAATATTTTCATTAGAAATTATATACGATATTTTCTTACATATTGCTGCGTTTTGTCGTATCACGTAAGTATAAGTCATTAATAAATGCTTTAGACTTTATTTTTAGGCATTAACTATAAAAGTTAATTCCATTTACATCACATCCTATATGCCCCTAAAGATATTGTTCACAGGAAAATAGTAGAATTGGAATGCCGAATTTTTTTTCACTTTGTGTTTGGCAATTCACAGGATGCCATCAACCCAATCCTTCTTGATTTAGTTTCAATCGTAGTTGTGAGAATAATTGGGTACTGTAACCAGAGGAAATATCATGTAAACGTCTCTTTGACGTTATGCAGGCAGCTATCCAAGACTGTTTAACATTTGTAGACACACGCAGAGAAACAAACGATAACTTACCTGTAATCCAACTGTTCTCTACTTCCTATCTAACACAAAATGTCTCTACACTGTGTTCGTATTAATATAAATGGTTTATAATAATATCAGACACTCTCAAATAATCTTCTAGTTATGGCACTCTTCGACATACAACATTCAGCGTACAATATCTTAAACAAATTGTAATCTTCTTAGTTTATATTTGTTTAAAAATTGCAGTAAGTTTCTTCTATTCGTATGCATTTATTGTATGCAGTTTCTCCTTTTATCATTGGGCTGCCACAAAGATGCTGTTTTCTTATAAATAATAACTTTATCATCTTCAGATTACAGAGAAATGCATTTGTATACGCAAATAAATAATAAATTTTGCAAACAAAAAAAGAAAAAAAAAACCTTTTTGCTACTAAACCGGATATTAACTGCAATTGTTACACTGGTAGAGTTTGCTACTGCTCAAATGTCTTACTGGTCAATGCAGCATAAGAGCGCAGGGACATTCTCATATTATAGAAATATACGTTATATAGACTAAGAGATTGTTCAGACTTTTACTGGTGTCATGAGGGGAGATAAAGCGAAGCAAAGGGGTTGAAGACTAGAATAAGCGAGTGAGGCGTCTTTGCGTTGTTCGCCTGTTTTATTCCTTCTTCTTAGATATTACAACTACTAAACAATAGATTAGATTATTTTGAAATAATTCTGTAGTTTGGAAAACAAGAGGAGAGTTATGGCAGCATGTTGTTAGACAAATTGCAATGGCTCAAAAATCCGGCAAATCTAAGATTTGTTGTCGTAGAGTTCTATGACAAAGCGTGGTACGGAGTTTATTGTGTTTCTTTTTTTGTAGAATATTTTTAAATAACACAGAATTCCGAAGTAAAATTGAAAAAATGCATAAGTTTTTTCAATCACTTTTCTCTAGTCAGTGCTAATTATAGAAAGTTTATCTAAAATTTGTATGTGTTACGATTTATTTCTAATTGAGCAGCAAGCAAAATGTGAAAAGATCTGTACATTGCAGAAAATTCTTGGCAAAACGTATTATTTGGATACTCTCACCGTTAAGGATGAGCCTATCCACCATTTGATACAAAAACCTATAAAGTAATTTCAATTTGATTAACCGACCTTATTCCTTCCTACCTTGTGTTCATTACCGAAATTTAGAAAGTTAGTTTTTTAATTTAACCACAAAGACAAACAGCCGAAATTTTCAATACAGGTAAGGTGTAGGAAAAGGCCTCATCGCTGAACACAATTTTTCCATTGAGCTTTTCAAAGGCCCATTCACCAAAAATTAGACGTTGTGGTAGGTCATTCGTCATTCCACGATGAAATGGCAGAGTATACTGTACACCTTTCACTTTGGCAGATGACGTTTGGACGCCATTACCAACCAGTGCTGCCAACCTGAAAAACTTAAATCTTAAAAAATCATCCCATACTCGTATTTCTTTTAAATTTTGTGTAGGAAAATGAAATACATTGTTTATGAATGACATTAAAGACTTCATTAGCCATAATATCCATTTAATGGATTCAAAACCGCCGGTCTGGAAAGACTGTCAGCTGTTAAATACCTATCATCTGAAGTGATATTTATTTAAATGAATATGGATTGCTTAACAATAAAACAATGCTTGTAAAGCTTACTGCAAATGTAGTGATTCAAACCTGAACACTTTTCGTGCATTACGAGGTGATTATAGTGGTCAGAACCGACTTACTGTGCAAGGAATTGATAAGATTATAAAGAAATTTGAAGAGGCTGTATGCGTTACAGATGTGGTCAGGCCTGTTCATCATCGCAAAGTCCACACTGCAGAAAATATCGCTTCTGTTAGTGAAAGCCTGTCGGCTAATCCGAATTTGAATTCAGAGCGCTGTGGCCGCACGATAACTGTCTTTTTTTTAGCATGTAATTGAAGATTATGAACTGGACGATATGTGGTTTTAACAAGAGGGTGCCACGAGCCACACAATACAACCGATTTTGGCTTTATTGTAATTTCAAATTTCTCCAAATTTCTTTATAATCTTGCCGATTCCCTGCATAGTAGGTCGATTATGACGACCATAATCATTACATAATTAATTTTTCAACTATTTGTACACGTTATTTGGTTGTTAAACGATCCATATTCGTAAATGGCAGACCTTTCTGTAAATAAATAACACTTCAGATGACAGGTACTAGTATTTAATAGCTGACAGCCTTGCCAGACCGACGGTTTTGAAAGCACCACAAGAATAACCCTCTACATCTATTGAAACAAAACACAATGGATTTCCATTTATTTTACTATATATGTTAAACAGTTGAGATTGGCCCTATTCGTATGCATTTTACGAGACCCTCATTTTTTAAAAGAATAGAATAAAAGAATAATTTACAATATAAGAAAGAGTTTCCTACATGTTTCCCAATTATACTAAAAGTTCAATAACATTTCCAAACATCAATACTTCGGTCTCACCAAAATTATTGTATGTCAGCGGGCCGTACTTTTTTCCTGTCTGTTAGAGTGCTTTAAGATGGAACTCAAATATTACAATTCATATCTGTGCTGGGTAGGAATGTGGAAACATGTTAGAACTGTTCACTATTACAGTGTAGTTTCACCATATAGCTGCCAACATAAACAGAAGTAAATTATTAAACTTTTTAATAAATAAATTTTTCCGTAAGAATTCATAACAAATTACTCGGTTTAATTTTTCATCCTTTAGCCTCCTGTTCAACGTTTTAGTTTGTCGAAGAGTATTTATTGAACGCAAGATTAAATTGTGACAAATAATAAATTAATGCTATCGGTTTTCGTACAACATTGTAAATTATTTATCATTACGAGCCGCAGTGCACCATTCTGTACCATGGAAATCACAACTCCTGTGGCGACGCTTTAGAATGGAGAACAAAATGTGGTGTTGAACGTGTGCCAGAAATAACTAAAGTGCGATGCGTCGTCGCCTTAAAATCCATTGCAAATAAAAAGTGAATAAACAAACATTTTTATTGGCATATTTAGTAAATATGAAATTTTAAACAAACACAAATCGAATGTTGAACGTGGCAAATATCGCAATAACACTAAAGAGAACGAAAGATGACAGAAAAGAAAACAATATTGCGATCAAGCATACAAAATGCTAAGTTGTGAACTGACATGAACATTGATTGTACTATTTTCCATTTCATTGAAACTCTCTGAAAGTGTGAGCCAAAAAAAGAAAAAAAAACACAACTTTTTTATTCAATTTCCACCACCTTTTCGGTGTTATTTGCTATTGAACAATCACTGGGGGCAACCCAAACTTCATGTTATTTGAGCCAAAGTGAAGAGTGTGGAATACATTTCACAAAAAAACAACAACAACAAATAAACAAATAAATAATATAAATCAATAACAAACAAATTGGTTAAAATTGTTGGTTCGACCAACATCGATGTTTTATTTGCCACAACACCGAAAATGAAAATTCAATTATTTATCTTTCAAAAGTGGGTAATTGATTCGGACGAAACACATCTGTAAACCGCCGAAAGGGTTCACAAATTGACCCAATTTCTGTGTAAAATTATAAATGGTCCGGGGGGGGGATAGATTGGCGGCGGTCAATGTATATAATTGGCAAGCAAACGAATGCTTACATGTAGTCCGACATTTTTTCTCCATACGAAATGGCTGTTTAAAGGCAGCTGTATTTTTTTTTTTACCAAAAGCCAACTTATTGTTATTGAAACTCATGAGTTTGACGTTCCATTTAAATGGTAGCTATTCATAAAGTTACAATATTCCATAAATTATCATGTATTCTCACTTCATGGAACTCTACAAGCAAAATATTGTTATCGAAAAACTATGAGGAAGTAAAACAAAAAACATATAAAGGGTGTCCCAATAAGAACGCAAGATTTAAATTTGGCGCCATTCGAAGTGTCATTGTTTGACATTTGAACAATGGTTATTTCTTGCTAGTAGAAGGTACGAGGTTAGTGAAAATGGAGCGCTACACGAAAGAACAACGCATTCTCATTATGAAATTGTTTTATCAAAATGGTGAAAGTTTTGCGGCTACAGTTCGCAAATTGCGATCAATTTGGAGTCACAATAATGCTCCAAAAGAGTCAACTGTAAAGAGATTAATGAATAAATTTGCCAAAACTTCGTATGTTAGTGATGTCGCAGCTGTACGTGATGATGTCGCTCAAACTCCATCCACCTCAATTCGACACCGAGCTCAGCAAATTGGTGTCTCCAAATCCACTATGCAGCGAATTTTGACGAAAGATTTGCATCTTCATGCACACAAACTTCAATTGACTCAGGAACTGAAGCCAGCTGACCATGAACAGCGAAGGGAGTTCGTTAATGGGGTATTGGAGAGACAACATGAAAATGCTGATTTTGTCGATAAAATTATCTTCAGTGACGAGGCTCATTTCCATCTTGATGGCTTCGTCAATAGGCAGAATTGTCGCATTTGGGCTGAGGGAAATCCTCGAGTGATTCACGAGAAGTAAATGCGTCCTTAACGTGTCACTGTGTGGTGTGGATTTTGGACTGGAGGCTGCAGCGCAAACAGTCAATGGTGTTCGGTATCGTGAAATGATAACCAGTTTTTTGTGCCTAGAATGAAAGAAATGAAGGTGGAGGGCATGTGGTTTCAACAAGATGGCTCCACATGTCATACAGCTAGAGAAACAATTCAATTGCTGCATCAGTCATTTAAATCTTGCGTTCTTGTTGGGACACCCTTTATAAACAGACTAGAATTTCTTTAATTCGTCCGAGATTTTCATCTCACTAGCTGTTAAAAAGTTTAAAGATTGGGTAATAGCAATTAATAATGTTTCAATAAATCTATCATTGGCAAGTGCAATGTTGCAAATTCAAAACACAACATTTTAATGAGTGCCGCACTGTTTTGCTATTTCAACACCATATCACCGACAATAATATCCATTTCTTTGCACAAGAAACCGATGGAAGGAATTGTTGAAAAAAATTATATACTATTTATATATATATGTATGTATATATTGTTGTATATATATATATATATATATACGAGGTGTGTTCAAGAAATAAGGTGAATTTTTAGATTTCACGGGTACGTACAGTCGACTTTCAATTATTATTTTTTATGTTTATGTTATTTTTTATCTTCTCGTCGCGAAGATATATTGACGGTTTTATCCATAAAACATGTTTGATTTGTTTGTGAGAGACATAAATAAGACAAGTAATTTGCGAGTTCGGCAATATTTTGCTATTGAAAAAAATGGATCAAAGAAGTTGCATCAAATTTTGTGTACAAAATGGAATTAAGTGCTCAAAAATACTTAATATGTTGACAGTAGCATACGGTCAGAGTACTCTGAATCTGAGTCAAGAAAATGTTTGCAAGTGGTAAAAGCTTTTCACAGAAGGTCGAGAAGATGTGAATGACGACGCTAGCTCTGAACGCCCCAGCACATCAACAACCGACGAAAATGTTGAGAAAAGTGAAGAAAATTGTTATAGAGAATTGCTGAATTTTGACCAAAAACCATGTCGTTTGATCATCGCTCAGAAATTCTTGAATGACGTCAATGATGATCCACATTTGCTTCAAATAGTCATAACTGGTGACGAATCCTGGGTATACGAGCATGGTCATGACATCGAAACCAAAGTTCAATCGTCCAAATCAAAGAGTCCAGGAGATCCAAAACCAAAAAAACACGCCAAGTTCGATCAAATATCAAGGTTTTGCTCACTGTTTTCTTCGATTACCATGGCGTAGTGCATCGGGAGTTCTGTCTACAAGGTCGTACGGTAAATAAAGAGTATTACCTTGAAGTTATGCGCCGTTTGCGTAAAGCAATACGGAAAAAGCAGCCGGAATTATGAAAAAAATGCATTATTTTGCATCTTGATATTGCAACTGCTCACTCATCTTTGATTGTAAGAGATTATTTGTCGGTTATCATGCCTCAGTCACCGTATTCATCAGATTTGGCCCCCTGTGACTTTTTCCTGTTCCCAAGATTGGTGAGACCCATGAATGGACGGCGTTTTGCGACGATTGAAGAGATAAAAACTGAGTCGCTGAGAGAGCTCAAGGACATACTAAAAGGTGCTTATCAGGACTGCTTCGAGGGTTGGAAAAAACGCTGGCAGAAGTGTATTATACCTGAGGGGGACTACTTTGAAGGAGATAAAATAAAAATTGATGAATAAATAAATATTTTTTGAGAAAAACGAAAATTCACCTTAGTTTTTGAACACACCTCGTATATATATATGTAAATCCTGAATAAATTATTATTGCCCGTGACCACGAAAAAACTCTTGGAGTAGGTGCGCGATAAGACGGGAATATACAAAATACATACCTACTTTTAGAGATAAAAACAGGGTGAAAAGGAACAAATCTGCTACCAGTGCCCGGCTGAAAAGACTTTAGCTAGAATTGTATAATTTGACGTTCGTTTTTCCCTTACAGAGTAGGAACGCAATAAGAAAAGATTTATTGAAATTTGTACTTGTAGGCAACAACACCAGAGATTAATCAGAAACAAGACAAAATACATAAAACTTTAACAGACGATTTCAGATTATCTCTTCCATTGAAAATGTATCAAAATCACATTTCTTATGTGTGAATATGATGTTTAATTTTAATATTTAAAATCAAAAATTTTAAAAAGTTATTGCGTTCATGCTTGCATGTTTTAATGTCAATCTAAATGTGAATACCAGACAAAGAGGTCTAAAAATTTAAAAAGCTAAACAAAAATTGAACTATACTTCTTAGTTGCGTAAACCAGCAGTAGTTTCTTGCAAAGATCTGATGTTTTGAGAGAGTCCAATTCTTGGGCTAATGCAATTGAAACAATTTTATGAAAAAATTTTGGCAAATATTACTAAGCCTCAAATTCGTTATTTTGTACTGTTTTTAAGGATAAAATCACCAATAGTCAAAGTACATAAATCGCATGCTAAAATCGCCAAAGTTGGCAGCTTTGCTAGTGACCAGTTCTTAATCTGATATATAACGAAAACCTATGGATAAACCAAATCCGTCAACGACTTATAAAGACGGAAAAAGCTACAAAGCTCTTATGTCACATAATTCAATGTGTTAAAGTAGAATACCAAAATCCTACTTTCTTCTTCCTAAGTTCTACAGCAGTATTTAGATATTCTGTATTTCTCTTTCACATAGGTGAATATAGATAACTTTAGTATACCAATTGAAAGCGAATTCTACATTTTAATGCAGTAATTGCCTATCGCTAGCTACTACTTTTTCCCCTCTATCTGGCAAAGCTCAAATTGCGTCACGGTAGAACTGTTCATCTTTTGAGGCTATTCACGAATCTAGCCAATCCTTGATGTCGTTATATGAGTAGAACTGCTGATCAGCCAGACCGTGGGCAATCGCACGAAACAAGTGATAATCGAACGGTGCAATATCTGGAGAATATGGCGGAAGGAGTAAGACTTCCCATTTCAGCGTTTCCAGATAGGTGTTAACGGGCTTGGTCAGGCGAGGCCGAGCGTTGCCATGCTGAAGAACTATTTTTTCGTGTCTTTCCGCGTACTGTGGTAGTTTCTTGGCTCAATCGCATTAATTGAAGTCGATACCGATCCCCAGTGGTGGTTTCGCTTGGTTTCAACAGCTCGTATTAAATAATACCAACCTGGTCCCACCAAATACAAAGCATAACCTTCGCAGCGTGAATATTCGGCAAAAGCGTCGACATAGAAACATGACCGGGTAGCCCCCAAGACTTTCTTTTCTTTAGATTGTTGTAATTAATTCATTTTTCATCATCCGTTACAATACGATGAAGAAACCCCTTTTTTTTATCGTCGAAACAGTTATTTACAGGCGAAAAAAGGCGCTCAACGTCGCTAGGCTTCAATTCATAAGTAATCCAAGTTCCTTGCTTTTGAGTCATTCCCAACGCTTGAAAATGGCTTGGTGGGTAACTCCTAATACTGAAGCAAACTCTACCAACGTTTGACATGGATCGCTATCAAGCAATGCCATCAATTCAGTGTCTTCGAAGGTTGTCAACACGCGAACGGTTGTCAACATCAAAATCACCGTCTTTAAAGCGATGTAACCAATCTCGACAATTTGCTTCATTTAAAGCAACATTTCCGTAAACGGTTCGCTTTAGCAATTGAAAGAAGAATATCAATACTTCTCACATATGACGATTATTTGGTATAAAATCATGCATATTCATACAACCGAAAGAATATGACGTCAAAAGGAAGTCACTATGTCGAGGCGGTATGTTTGCTATGTGCATAAGCTTGGCTTATAACGTTTAGGTTAATGCGCCATCTATTGACAAACAGCGGTAACTTAGTTGCGCACCTAATATTATTAACTCCACAAATTGACCAGGTTGAAAAGCGGGACGAATTTCATAAAAATGTTCGAATATATTTAAAACTTTATACATGAAAATAGACTAAAGAAAACTACGCATTATCACCTGTCATTGCCATATCTAGAATCATCAGCTAATTCCATTTCCATTTTCCTTTGTTATAATAATATAGAGATTTATGGTGGATTAATGGGTTAATCAATCAACTTCAGTCTTAATGCTGGTTTCCATCAATCACATCTAATGCAAATCTTACAAACGTAATGACAAATTGCACCCCATGTTGGAGGATTTCAAAATTAATCGCTGTATAATTTTAAAAATCCATTAAAGCGACTTAACCGCACCAACGATTTTGCCGAGATGACAGAGACTTAAATTCCATAAACATATATTAACTACGCAACAATGTTGTTGTCTTCATTTAAGCATGCTAAACGATTGTCAGATGGCGCCACCAAGTTAAAACAATCTTACATTCAAGGTCATGTTATTTAGGAGAGGGGAAAGGAGAGGACAGGAGCTGTGTTTACCTAATTTTTACAATGATAAGAAGCCGGTGACTGGGCTCACTAACACTGTAATGAGATGAATGTTAGCAATTCAGAGTTAAGGAAGGAAGCAGCGCAAACAACACTGTAAGGTAGAAGAGGAATTATCACAATTTATATTTGATAACTTCAGACAAATATTGTTGTTGTTGTTTTGTTGATTAATATACTGAGCTAAATCATATTTTATTTGTATCGTATATCTTAATAGAATTAATTCTTTTATATTAGTTTCCTCCTTATTGTGCATCAGCAGTAAATGTCTAAGGAAACGTAGAGTATGACTTCCCTTCACTCTTATATTCAAAATGTTAGAAGCAAAAATTGGATTTATATTTTATGATAAAAATAGAAGAAGGAAACATCAATACAATTTCATGGATCAGAATTTTCTTACAATTTGGCTTTGTGGTGAGTTCCAATATTACAAAATATATTTAATAAATTGTAATCGGATCACAACTTTTCCTTTTTGTTCGTTGTCTTCTTCTATTTTCGCATCGTACGACGGATGTTAGAGAAATTGAAAAAGGAAGTGAAAAAATCACAGAATAAAGTCCGTTAATAGTTCCTACAGTGGCGCGCAATAAAGTAGAAGTAGAAAAGTTTTATTCAGATTGACTGACTTATATGTACCTTCATCCTACTGAAAGGGTTGGGAAAAAACAGTCCATTTTTATTCGCAGAATTAGCTTTACTAAATGCCTAATGCTTGCGAATTCAAAGCGAATTTAGTGCTATTAAATGATAGATATGAATTTAGGAACATATAGCCTAAATTTCGTAATTTTTATAGGGATTATAGTAAAAAAAAATAAATATCCACAAATCGGCTAATTTTTATGTTAGGATATTGGAATTCTCAGAACTTACCTCACCAAGCGCGATGTGTTGCAAATTTGATTTCTCGTTTTTTAACTCAATACCGTTGTAATGAGAATTTATTTTATTCTTCTTTTTTTCTATTCAATTTTCTTTATTGCATCTTTCACAATAAGTATTCTAATCTTAAGCCTAAATTAAACTAAAGTATCCTGCCATTGCCGGATCTTATTTTTGGTGAGCCGAATTTTGTATCACCGAACCAAGTTTTGCGTGTAAGGGACACGGATATGACCGGGAAAATGTTGAAGGTTTTGAGCGAGTAGGTTTGAGTGGAGGACTACTTCGATATATATGACCTGCTTGATTTTCATATATCCTCGGAAATATAAGGAATGTTGAAATCCTTGTGTATGTTATCATTCCTAATATAAAGGGTGATTTTGTTTACGATTTAAGTTTCCCAGGTTGGCAGCACTGGTTGGTAATAGCATCCAAACGTCATCTGTCAAAGTGAAAAGTGTACAGTATACTCTGCCATTTTACCATGGAAAGACTAACAAACGAGCAACGATTGCAAATCATTGAAATTTGTTATCAAAATTCGTGCTCTGTGACAAATGTGCATCGTTTGATACGACCATTTTATGGTCGTCATAATCGACCTACTGAATCAACAATTCGTGCTGTTATCTCCAAATTTCGCACAAAATTTACTTTGTTGGATATAAAACCATCGACTCGCGTGCATAGAGTGCGTACCGAAGAAAATATTGCAGCCGTAGCGACCAGTGTTAATGACGATCGTGAAATGTCAATTCGTCTTCGTTCTCAGCAATTGGGCATTAAACTCACGCAAGAATTGAAGCCAAATGACCTACCACAATGTCTATATTCTGTGAATGGGCCTAACAAAAGCTCAATGAAAATCCGCTGTTTTATCGAAAAATTGCTGAACGGGTGTATACAAACAAAACTGTCGCATCTGGAGTGATAAACGGCCACATGCCGTACATGAATTACCGATGCATTCCGAAAAAACGACAGTTTGGTGTGGTTTATGAGCTTGTGGCATCATCGGTCCATTTTTCTTCAAAGACGATCGTGAAAGAATCGTTAGCGTCAACAGCGAACGATATCGAGCCATGATACGCGATTTTTTTTTTTCACCCCAATTGACTGAGTTGAACTTGGTTGACATGTGGTTTCATCAGGACGATGCAACATGCCACACAGCTCGTGAAACAATGGTTATGTTGAGGGATGAATTTGGTGAGCAGGTTATCTCTCGATTTGACCCTGTGAGTTGGCCCCTAAGATCTTGGGATTCAACGTCTCTTGATTATTTTTTGTGGGCTTGTGTCAAGTCGTTAGTCTATGTAGACAAGCCGAACACTGTTAAAACCTTACAGGATAACTTAACATGCATTATTCGTGGAATACAGGCCGAAATGCTCAAAAAAGTGATGAAAAGTTGGACCATCCGAATGGACATTTTGAGACAGAGCCGCGGACTACATTTACATGAAATTATCTTTAAAAATTAAATGACGAAGACCAATTTATCGATTCCAATAAAAAAAATTGTAACATATGATGCAAATTTGAGTGTGTCATTCGATGTGACAAAAATACACGATTAAAAAATCACCCTTGACCATGGGGCGCCGTAAATTTGTCGAAGTATTCTTGATTGTCTTATCTGTAGTCTATTTATGTTAGAAGCCGATGCCGTTCCCCACAACTGAATGCCATATGCCCATATTGGCTTCAATATGGTCTTGTAGATGGTGATTTTATTCCTCAAATTGAGAGTGGACAGCCAGAGGAGTTGAACCATTTTCAATTTCAATTGAATGTTTTTTAAACCAATGTGATTTTTTCAGGTGAGACGTCGATCAAGGTGAATAACCTACCATGCTCTAATTCATGCCTAAAATTTATGTATTACTAATATCTTACCAAAGGAAGACTACAGCTACGAACTACATTACTACGAGCCATTATTTTTTCGATAGTAGCATTTATATTACTACTTTGAAGTAGTATGTATTTACATTATGGGAAGCAATCTGGATGCACATATGCTGGAAATAAGGAATAGGTACATGCTGCCACAATGTCACTAATGAAAATATCCTCTCTTTTGGTGTACTTCCATTTTTTTTTTTTGCTGAGACATTCAAATTTTAGAGTGGGTTCTTAAAAGTTGTTCTTACAAAAATATAATGCAAACACAATCCTTATATTTCGGCAATGAAATATGTATAGTCTAATAACGATGCTGAGAAAATATGCATTTAGATGAAAATTTTTTAAGTAAAATTTAAAATAAACTAAATATGTGCAAAATTCCGAATTTTTACTTAATTTTAAAACTAATAATGAATTAATTTTGAATCTTATAACAATTTTTTTTACTTATGTGCTCAAATCGTAACAAAAGTTAAAGCGTTGTAACTTAAATAATATTTCAAAATAATGTATGGATGTTATAACTCTCAGAACTTACTTCACCAAGTGCACGATGTGGTGCAAATTTCGGCTGCAAATACTTGAATGATATGAATCTAACAATATATAGGTTAAATCGATCATTTGTATGGGAGGGACCAGAATAGATGTGGCAATTTGGCCAATTTTTTGCAAGTTTAGAGCTAATTATCAGCCAGTTCAATGGATGAAAATCTGGACTATAATAGATAGCTAACTAGAAACGACTAAGTCAGGTATGTTCCAGATTCTACTTTGAAGTAAAAGTAGTTTGTAATCACTTCAATTTGACACTTGGGTGTTCTGAATTTTACTTTTTACTTTTCATTTCTGTTTTGTTTTCGAACATCAATTCGAAGTGAATTGGATTGTTCTAGAACAAAAGAAGTGGTTTAAAACTACTTTGAAATTTTATTGTGAAACAAACATTTTTGCAAATAAACATGTAAGTATAATAAATAAACGTTTTCAGATTCCTTTGGTTGAATAAAAATTTTCCTTGTTTGAAGGGGAAAACACAAGAATACAACGCAGGATGCAATAATGCTACGTTTTATGCAAAACAATCCAGACCTGGAAAAAGGGCACCATGTAAAATGGGAAGAATTGTGGAATCTTTTTGCGGCTTAGTAATTTCCACGTGAGTTCCATCAATGCATCCTACTACACCGGGAATACCAAATTTTTGTATGAAGTGGTGCTTAGACAAATTTTGTTCATCAACTGCCATTTCCAATTTAATCCACCTAGGACAAATATATTTTTCTAGAACAATAAGCACTCGATTTAAAATTTTGCAGATGATGCTCCGTGCTAAGGCCACATTAGTGTCTTTTCCGACTCCTCTTAATGTGGCAGCAAGCTGTAGTTCTGTCGGAATGGATGACTTGGGCAATCTCAATTTTATGCAATGTAAAATGTTACGAAATGTATCTTTGTTGATGCGATAATTTTGTAAAAACCTAATAGTTTTTATTAAAAGTATATTGAATGTACTTAAGTACATACATGTGTGTGCTTAGGTAGTGTCGCCCATATCCAGAGGATTTGAGTGATCCCGCAAAATTCTCCTTTGTAATTTTGATCTTGCATATTCATTGGTTTGGTATATGTGGTGGACACTAAGACCGCATTCATTATTTATTTATTTGTCCTTATTATTTATTTGTCTTTTAATTTTATGCACAAAAAATCACAAATAGTAGTTTTGATGACTAAATTTTATTTTCAGGTCAATATCAGCTGTTTACAATTTCTGTTTTCGAACTTCATTTCATATGAGAAAATGAAACAACAAACCGCTTCATTTGCAGAACATCCAAAACAAAATGTTAACTTTTCAAATCGTATTTTACTTTAATTCCACTACTTTCTTGGAACATACCTAAGTGTCTTTGAACCAAATGTGTTTTATAACTTTTTAGTTCAATTGGGCGATGCCTGTCTATTTGCTTGTCTGGTTGGCTGGTACGTACGACAACTGCTATAAATCTGTATGAATACTCGCAGTCGAGTTTTGTAAGTGGGTATTACCAATTTTGTTTTCACCGATAGTAAATTGAATTTTCTTCCATTATGCTATTATGTGGCGTTCAGTAAAATTTGAGAAGATCGACCGATTAACAATGTCCCTTATGGCCGATCGTGGCGCTATGTTAAGTGCACGCGGTTATCGTTCGCATGATCGCGGGTTCAATCCCGCATACAACCATCTATTATTATTTGAGCCTCGATGTGTTTGACAAACATTTCGAGTAATTGAGTAATCGATATATCTGATAAACGCTTCTCAAATTTTAACACTTGAAATTGTGATTAAAATGTAATCTAAAAATGGAATGCATGTAACCATACCATATCTGCACAAAATAAGGGATTTGTTTTTGTTACAAGTTATATCTTTTAAAATAGAATTGTTTGTAATGCTAACATTGCACGTGGCTATCATCGGTAGAGGTTGATGCTCGTCCGGGGTGTTCTTCTCCTATAACTGGTATTCCGGTTATCATTGAACTGTTTAAGCCATTTGTACTCATTTCTTTGTAAAGATTGCCGAAATTGCTTTACGTAGTACAAAATTGATCACAGCTCAATTAGTAAAGATTTTTAGGATATGAAATATTGTACAGATCTTTTCCAAAGTTCTACCAATTTAGAAAAAAAAATGTCTTAGTTTCAGTACGAGGACAAGCCGACCTAACGAAGAAAACAACAAAAAGTTGGCAACAATTTTCTTTATTTTTTAACATAATCTAATTTTAGTTTGTACACTCTTTCCAGCATTATTCAATACGTTCTACATCTTATTTATAGTAAGAATTGTCAAACTCCTTAAAGTAGCCATCAACCGCAGACTCCATCTCTGCATTGTTGGCAAATCTTTTACCACCGAGTCATTTTCTTCAATTTTGGACACAGAGAATAGTCCGAGAGAGGTTAATCTGGCAAATAAGGTGCGTCATGAAGCAACTCGAGCTTTAATCCATCAGTTTTTGCCATTGCCACAGTGAATGTGTGAATTGGAGCATTATCTTGAAGAAACTTTATTTCCTTTTTCACCAAATGCGGCATTTTTCCATAATTTAATCACCTAAACGTTACAATAAATTGGCATATTATTCGCCGTTGATGGTTTTGCTTTCTGACGATAATCAGAGAATCAATAAAAATAATCCCAAGTACATCCTAAAAAACAAAAAGAAACAGACGCCATGACCTTGTCTGTAGATGGAACCGCCTTCGCCTTCATTGGACACGATTCCCTCATTATAGTCCACTGCTTTGACTGTTCCTTTGTCTTAGTGGTGAAGTGTGAAGTGATGGACCCACGTCTTATCCATCGTTATAAATTGACACAAAAATTCGGCTTTATTATAATGAAACATCGTCAAACACCCTACTAAAACATCTTCACTACAATATTTTTGCGCTATTGCAAGCAAACACGGCACCCATCTTGTGCACAACTTTCTCATCTTCAAATCTTCGGTCAATATACGATGTACAGTACTTTTAGGAATGCTTATCAATTCGCCTAGCTCACACACCTTCAACCAATGATCATCCAATATCATTTTGTGGATTTTCTTAACGTCACCTCAATTGATCGATCATTTAGGCATTTGTCTTGGCAGCTCGTACGACCTCGTTTAAACTCTCTCTTGCTACTCAATATTTTACAGTCGTGAAGGAAGGGGGAGACTGCCCCAGCGTAGAACCCAGCTCGGCAGTAATATTGGTTGGACTTAGACCTTTCAAATGAAAATATTGAATTACATAACTGTGACTAATTTTTTGCATGCTTACAAATTAACTGAGATCGTTTACTTTTGATGGCTCAAAAAAAAAAAAATCCTTAACAACCTGGCGCTTTGAAATATAAAACAAATGTTTTGTGAGGTTGCCACTTTTCACCGAAATAAATTTTTTAAAACTACTGGCACAATTTATATGTCAGGTCGGCTAGTTTTGGGACCGCCCTCGTATATCCTCATAATTTAAATTAAAAAGTGGTCATACTGTATGAAAACAATGGCATATTTTTGAATGTTAGGTGTATTTGTGATTTTGATAAGATTAGAAAAAAACGAAGAATCCAAGAAGAAGAAAGAATTAAAATAAGCTGTTCTATTATTATTTTTTTTCTTGCAAAATAGTATATCTGAGTTCTAACAATTAAATTTTTTATTGGCAGTTGATACAAACACTATAAGCATTTTCCATACCTATGGCAACAACCACTGCTGTTTAAGCACTTTGCTTTAGAATAAGATAACTGAGTGGATTTTTTAAAGCTTTAAGCTAAGAAAAAAAATTAAGTCTTAATAATATTTATTTAAGAGTTTCGTTACAACCAGGAATAGTAAACGGGACAATACAGCACACAGTGAAAATTCTTGCAGGCAAACTGTTTGGGTGTGTCTGGGGCAGATCAAATAGATAAAAATGAAAACCTAACAACAAATATAATAACGAACACAATGCTGAAGACAAAATTGCCTGAACGACAATAACGTGGTTGGAAATAATTTTCGAACCTTTTTTTTTGTATCCTACAATATTTAATATTGACTTTTACTGAAAGGTTATGGCCAAAACAGCTACCAGCAAAATTACATCACTTTCAGGCAAACAAATTTAAAGCGGCCGGCTGTTTTTAGTCTGATAAATGTAAATAAATTGGAGAAAATTTTGGGTGCCGGAAGGGTGTGATAAATCACCAGGTTCCTTTCAACAAATGTTCGAAATTAATACAAAATACTGGATTTGAATGAAAGATGTGGATTATTGAGTTTGTGGGGGCAGCAGGAATGACATATGCAGCCTACGTATTAGGGATTGCAGGGAAAATTAAATTTCGCTAAATCGGTCTACATATGTATGATATTGCAGTCCATTTTCATTCTCAGAAAGCTTGAAGTTTGCCAATTTTGGTTGAATTCAATTAACTAATTAAAGAAGAATAAGAATATATGGGAAAAATCAGTCATTTGTGTGGGAGGTACCAAAGAAAGCGTGGTTAATTTGTCGATTCTGTAATCCAATACAAGGCACAAACAATTAGATTTCTGATGTCTTTGAGGTAACGAAAATATTGATTTTCGGAAAAATCTGTCAAATTGTGTAATAGGTGGTCGAATGGGCGTGCCAATGTGGTCCACTTTCATTCTCGGTTATTGCCTAAGTAAACCCTTAACGTGTTCCAAATATGATTGAAATTAACATAAATGAACAGAAGAGTGGAACATATGGACATATGGTTTAAATGGGTGGTTTTATGAGAGGTCCCAGAAAATTTAGAGCAAAATAATGTACAACAGTTAAGGCCGCCGCAATGTGTTAGGAGCTACTGGGGAAAATAAGATTTTGGAAAAACGGTTGATTGGTATGTGAGGTGCCAGAAGAGGCAGGGCAATGTCATTTGTAGCAAATTCGGCTTAGTTCTGTGAAATCGTGTAGAAAATATGTATCTAAGAACGTATGAGTTAACACAATCGACTCCGATGATTTAATAGGAGGCACGATTTACAGATCGTTTTTTTTTAAGATCAAAATAATTCAGATTTATGAATTAGAAGTTAAGCGGGGAAAAATTGAATTTCGGTTGCACCATATTTTAAGAAGTTTCATATACATTTACGTCAGTTATTAGGCAACCATTCAGGCATACAATTATCGCTGAATTTACTCTAAAAATCCTGAAAAATATATCTTTAAAAAAATGTTGGTACCTTAGGCCCTTTTCTGTGGATGTTACATTTTTTTTCGTCTAAATTAATATACGAGGTGTGATAAAAAAACGGGGTTTTTCAAATTTCGTGAGTTACGTATGTTCGATTTTCGCATTTTTTTATGTTGGTATACATGTCTGTTATACATGTTGACAATACCAGCTATTTTGGATTGTCAGTTTGTTTTTGACAGATAAAAAGGTTAGTCGTGTTTTGGTGTGCTCTTCGATTTTTTACTATTCGAAAAAAAAGGATCAAAGAAACTGCATTAAGTTTTGTGTAAAAAAATGTAATTAAATGTGCCAGAACGTTTGAAATGTTGACTGTGGCGTTTGGTGAGTCTACTACGAGCAATTGTGGTATAACCGGTTTAAGGAAGGCCGAGAAGATGTCAATGACGATGCTCGTCCTGGTCACCCGAGCACGTCGAAAACCGATGAAAACATTGAAGTAGTGAAGAAAATGATTTTGGATAATCGTCGAATCACTTTTAGAGAGGTTGCTGATGATGTTGGCATATCGTTCGGCTCATACCGAGCAATTTTTACGAACGTTTTAGGCATGAAACGTGCGGCAGCGAAGATTGTTCCAAAACTGCTCAATTTTGAGCAAAAATAACGTCGCATGGACATCGCTCAGAAGCTGTTGAACGTCGTCAACGTCGATGCAGATTTCCTCAAAAAGGTCATAACTGGTGACGATTTGATTTGCTTAAAGGGGTCATAACTGGTAACGGATCATAGATATATGGTTATGACATCGAAACCAAAGTCCAATCGTTCCAATGGAAGAGTCCAGGAGAGCCAAGACCAAAAAAAGCACGCCAAGTTCGACCAATTGTCAAGGTTTTGCTCACTGTTTCATTCGATTACCATGGCGTAGTGCATCGGGAGTTCTTACCACAAGGTCGTACAGTAAATAAGGAGTTACCTTGAAGTTATGCGCCGTTTGATAAGAGCAATCAAATATTTTGCTAGATGGTAGCCGGAAATGATATATGGAATATATCGGTGCACCACTTCTGGTAATTTCTACACAAATTGGCCGTTTTTTCAAAATTAAATTTTTTCCTTATAACTCTAAATTCATAGACTGCAGTGAACTGTATGTTTGTCCATTATTTTTATAATGAAATGTAATGTAGTTAGATAATTACCTCTGATCTAATTATTCAATGAATTTTATGAATTGTTTTAAAAACGAATTAAAGTGGATTATTTGAATAACTACAGTTAACTTATATTGAATTCTAAAATGAACTATTGTTAGATGATGCAAAAGCCCATCCATCCAAGCATTAAATAAAAAAAATAAAAAAATAACATTATTTGTGATGCCTAGGTGGCAACCCAGCGGTGCACGGAGGTTTCGTGGTTGTAGTCGGCGAGAGCACAAGTCTCTTTGCACTTAAACAACCACCAGAACCACGTCGCAAGCCGCCCTCAGCTTTCGAATAAATAACAATGTAAGTCTTCGATCACTAACCTCTTTTTTCCAGAAAGTATAAATTTTCCGTAAGTCAGTTAAATACAAAGTACGAACAGGAACTTAGATCTCCTGGTTTCCAACCCCCCCAATTGAGCCTGAACTCCCCCCAGATCGCCTATAGTGAATTGAAACCTGAGTTCCAGAAGGAAAAAGGCATAACATTTTACAATTGTAGTTCATAATTCTTCGTGAAATTTAAAAAAAAATGTGACCACTTCTCGTTTTGTACCTCCCATACAATTGGCTGATTTAAACCATATATTCTTAGGATCGTATTTGCTGACATATATGGTCCAAGATTTAAAATCGACCTTTTCCGGTACCTACCATACAAAATGGACGATTGTCTGAAATTAAATCTTTTCTCCGTAAGGCTCAAAATGTAGACTGTAGCGAGCTGAATGTATATCCATTGTTTTCATCTATATTGCTTGGTAAAGTCTGAGAAAATCGACAGGTTAATCAATCCCCTTCATATACTCTGCATAGATACACTAATTTGGTATACATTAAGGATTTGATAGTGTCCGAGAATGAAAATAGACGATCCTTGTTGCTGCTTGTTTACAAATTGGCCGATATTCTGAAATTTATTGTTTTCTCTGTAATCCCAACCCCGTGGATTGCAGCAAGCCTAAATTTTTGTACGAGTACACTGAGGTGTCTGGCAAAATGTGGAAAAAACCAGTGACCATGCCTTCTTTGGTACCTCTCATATAAATGACGTATTTAACACCTATATTTAAATATTTTTGTATTTTAATCTGCGTTTTTATGATAGATTTCAAGTCACAAAATCTTCATTTTATGATTTTTCACAATATTGAATTGTCTTGAAGTGTATTGGAGTTCTATACATCTTAACATGATTAAATTGCCTAACAACGACCAGCTGAATGCTCAATGTTTTCAAAGGAATAAGGACATTTAAATTGTTTGCTTTCAAATGTTACATTTGTTATGTGTGGCCATAACATACATGATGTACTTTCACAACGTTCGATGTAAGTCTTATTGTACTGTTATTGTCAGTGACGAGAATAATATCGGATTATTATTCTACGTGACTTGTAAAAGAAACTTCCTAATTGCTAATGGACTGATTAATTGTCTTAGCGTTCAAAGTTGATTTGGTTACATTTTTTCTTCGCTAAAAATTGTTATCGTTATACAAATGTTGAAAACATGAGAAGCAATTTGTTTCTATTATTATTTTTTATTGTTCTAAGAATCTCACGCACGCTGTCCTGTCAGATTATGGACACGTTTTTAAAAAAATCCACTTGACGATAATGCGATAATTTTGTTTAAAAGTCAGTGCTAATAAAGAGAAATGATAATCGTTATATTAAGTTGTCAGACAAAGTGACAGGCATAAAATTTAATTTACCTTTGATGCTCAATAAATATTTGGTGGCAGGCATAATGTAGGCAATGTCGGTTAACTTGTGAATTATCAGGAAGATTTTGTTATTAAAACCAGTCAGTTGTTGCTACGAGAATATCGTACTATTAACAATGATTAAGTCAAGGGCCGCACTTAGGTAGTAAGCGAAAATATTAATTTTTATATGTTATATAGTATTGTATAGTATAGCATATGCTGTATAGTACTGTTTTTCTCGCGATTTACTCAAAATGTTCTATTTCGTTCGTGTTGTTATGTTTAAAACAGGGACTTTCACGAAAGTTTAATTTCGTTTCGGTTTTCATATTGTAAACTTATTCGGTTATACAGGGTAGCGCAATAGAACGTGCATATTGCATCATCCTTTTTTGCGGGGTAGAAAAGGTGCGGGCGGGGGGCGCCTACACCGTTGGGTTGGCGGGCTCATGGAGTTTTAGTCGCTATGAATCACTTCGACGGGAAGCGTCGCGCATTTTGCGTGCGCGCATTTTACGAGAACTCTCGTTCATATATTGCTACTAGGCGACTGCTGAATATGGACTGCGGCGAATTAGTGAAGCTCCGAGTGCTAATTTAATTAAAATATGGCTAAAGCGTAAAGCTTAAAGAAGAGACCGGTTCAACATTTAAACCACAAGCAAATGGTCGCCCAAGAACATCTAGGACCGAAGACAGTCTTGAGAGAGTTATGGAGTCAGTACGAGGAAATCCACAAAAGTCGACTCGCAAGAGATCGTCTGTCTTTCAATTATCGCGACGAAGTTTGCAACGAATTTTAACATTGGATCTGAAACTGCATCCATATAAGCTGCAATTAACACAAGAATTGAAAGAGTCTGACTTCATAGCAAGGCTCGCATTTGCTAATGAAATGCTTAATCGATTTTCCAATTTTGACAATATCCTTTTCTCTGACGAGGCTCATTTCCTTATGAATGGGTTCGTAAACAAAGTCTACAGTAATAATCCAAGAAACATCGTTCAGCTCAAGGAGAATTAGACCAGTATTATTGAAGAAAGTTTTCAATAATTTTCGTTTGCGGTTAGGGGAGTGCCGTCGTACAGAGGGTCACCATTTAGATGATGTTATTTTTAAAAAATAAACTCCATTTATTACTCTACAATGCCTTAGATTTATTTTAACCATACCTTTTGTATTTATTTTTTAATCTATTTTTTAAATATGCACGTTCTATTGCGCCACCCTGTATATTAGTAATTAGTTTCCGATTCATAATCGAAACAAAAACTCAATTCATACAATGATTGATTGATTTTTTGCATGAAACGAAATTAGAAAACTATATGATTCTTTTTCTCTATCTTAACATAATGAAACAGATATTTTGAATCGAGAATCTGTATTGAATGTAGCTAATCCTTTCCATGAATTGAAAAAGGAATTTTATAAAGTAAATTAAATTATGAATTATAAATTAAATTGAATTTTTGGAAAATTAAACTGAATTGCATTTAATTAAATTGTATTGTGTCGAATTAAAATTAAATTATATCAAATGTCATTGAATTAAGTTGAATTGCATTGAATTGCTTGTATCGAACAATTCGTAAATATGGCAAATTGTAATTTATTTGCTTGTGTAAAGGCCCCTTCAAACAACCATGTAACTAGAAAAACCCCCATTTTTGTTACGCCAGTATGGCAACCCAGCGGGGCACAGAGGTCTCCTGGTTGAAATCAGCGATATATGTACTTGCTCTCTTTTTCCGCCAGCCGCCAACCGGACCACTTCGCCAGCCGCCCTCAACATACGAATAAACCCCGAAATAATGTAAGTTAACCGCTGTTTTTTCTTCTCCTCCAATACGAAACCTCCTCGTAAGTACACACTTCCCGCCATGAACCTAAGTTCTTCCACAAAACCTCCAATTTCTCTCGAGGAGCCTAAGTTCCAAATTAAATCTTTAGACCAAATCTGACAGATTTAAACAGTATTTGCACTTTACAACCTGAAACATTAATATAGTTTTACACAATTTCGTTTCTTAGTCTGAATTAGAACAGTAACCGTATGTATAGGTAGTTTCGTTTGTTGGAATTGACGATACCAGGGTCTCAAAAATTATTCTCAACTATTTACAAAATTGCCTATTTTTATAAGTTGAAAAATTATATGAATTGAACTGATAATTTTATTATCAATTATATACACCTTCATTCTTCGAATTGAAGTTATAAAAAAGTTCCTCGCTCTGGAAGACCAATTGTCGAAAAGGTCGGTATAATAATGAAAACCATTAGGTCGGACTGTTATAAAAGCATTCTTTCGATTGCATAGGAGTTAAGCATTGAGCAAAAAACCATTTTGAACCACTTGAATAAGCTTGCATACAAAAAGAACCTCGATGAATAGGCGCCACATGAGTTAACGCAAAAAAAATATGTTGAACCAAATTCGCTGCTGAAAAATCGATCCATTTTTGGATCGACGACGACGTCAAGCTAAAATGGTGGCGGTCATATTGATGTGAACGGGCGCAAATGGTGGCCAATTCCGGGATTGGCTGTCAAGAAGATTTTGCTTTATGTTGCGATGGGATGGACAGAAAATCATATACTATAGGGTGGCGCATAAGTAACGTTAAGATTAAGAATGCATTTGTTTGTTTTTTCGTGTCTTTTAAGAATTAACTAAATAATACTTGGAAAATTTATGATGGAAAAGCTCAGCACAGAGCAAAGAACCAAAGTTGTTAAATTTTACTTTAAAATTCAGTGTTCGATTATTAAGATCATATCGAAATTGTCTTTCATATTCGAAATGCTTCTAGCGCTCTAACACTTTACCGATTGATTCAGCGTTTTGGGCAACAACGGACTGTCTGTGACAAGTTCTTCCGCGTGCTGGAAGACCTCGTGCAGTTCAAAATGAAGTGACCGTTGCTCGAGTGCAAGCAAGTATTGAGGAAAACCCCGAAACTTCCATCAGGCAGCGTTCTCAGTAGTTAGAGATATCTAGGCGGTCTTTGCAAAGAATTTTACATATGTTACATCTTTTCCCAAATAAGACGCAATTGGCTCACGTGTTAAAACCAAATGATGCATCAAAACGCCTTCAATATAGTCGCCGTTAACGTTACTTATGCGCCACCCTTTATAAGCCAGTAGAGAGAGGAATTGCGTTCCATCAACAAAGCGCCGGGCCACTCATATCGATATTGACTTGACGGAAGCTCCTGGAGCTTGGTTAGTAGGCATTTATGCATCCATTTAATAGTCTGGATCTAGAACCAAATGATTACCATCAGTTTCTATTAATAGTGAACGATTTTGGTGGTGAAAATTTCACCTCAAAACAAACTAGTGGAAATCGGCTGTCTTAATTTTGTGCTTATAGGGAAGAGGATTTCTAATGCAAAATCGAATTACTTTCAAAATGGCTACAAATGATCGAATATAATTGTGGATATTTAACTAAGTCAAATCGTTCTAACTGTGCTAAACAAAGTATTCCATGTCTTATAAAATTACGCCTTATATTATCTTCATGCTGGCCCAACTTTTAGGCGCCCTCTCAACTTTGCATCTGCACTCTTGTTGAATTTGATTTATACTCGTATATTTCATGAGATGAATAAATTCGATTTCAATACAGTTGTAATTAAATATTTAAACTTATATATGAATTTGCCTCCACTGCATCAGCCTTTTGCTAATACCCAAAGCCTTCTGTGTATTGCGATGATTATCCTTTTTGCATAGCTTGATGACCCTTTGAAAGTTAGGGATTCCCCGGAAGGGATTCATATTCCCCAGAAATAAAACTGTTCGTTTTTTTATTCAAACAATCTATCGTATTGTTACAAAATGCATGCTAAAGGGCAAAAACTAGTTGCCTTTGAAATGTTTCAAAATATTCTACGAAAACATGAGCAAAAAAAAACAAAAGATATTGATACATTTTCATATTTGTTATTTAAATATTTTATTTTAACAAAGAAATTGTTGTTATGTTTCGTAGTTTTTTTTTTGTGAAGTGATGAGGTCCAATAATAATATTTGTATAATGTAGGAGTATGGACACACATATATACGCGTGCACATATGGTCAACATAATAAGTACACCCTATGTATATTTTTAAAAGGCTCGTAGATGAAAATTTATTTCAATTGGAAGAAGAAACAAATACTAATTTCTTTTATTACATATTTTTTTTACTTTTATTACTATTATTATTACGAAATAAAATAAATACTAAAACAATAACAAAAAACAAAAATTAAATTCAATGTTTTTCAGAAAGTAAGAAATCAATCAAAAAACATTGGACAAAATAATAAGTACATTTAGTTATAATAAGCAAAAAAGTAAAAAAAAATCAATTTTTTTCTGCTAAATTGCCTGAGTTTCGTTAAGAGACGGTATATCCATCTTTACTTTCAATTATTTTGTTGACATTTTTTTGACATGCTGGCAATAAGCTTCCTGTAGGTTTCTACTGGTATCTCATAACAAGTTTTTTGAACAAAATTCCATAACTGACCCCTATTTTTAAGAGCCTCCTTTACAATTCTTTATTTCAACTCTCCCCAAAGATTTTCGATTGAATTCAAGTCCGGAGATTGACTTGACCGGTCAGGAGGGCTAGCATTATTATCTTGGAACCAATCCTTTACCAACTTAGAAATATGCTCTGGATCGTTATTCTACTGGAATGTCCATTTAAGAGGCATAATTTCCACAGCATAGTTCAACATCGTATTTTCCGAGATATCTTTGTAGTGGAATCTGGTCATAGTGTCGGTAATTCGGTGTATCAGACCGACACCATATCACGAGAAGCAACCCCAGACCATAATATTGCCGCCCCCGTGCTTGACCTTCTTCTTTGTAAAGTGAACATTGGAATTCCTTACCCTTAGGGCGTCGAACATTCCGGGCACAGTCGTTTCCAAATACATTAACTTTTGTTTCATCGCTCCACAAAATGTTTCGCCATTTTTTTTTTCACCGTCTCCTCCGGACCAATTGGAATGACTTCTTGGAAACGCCAATCTAGTCCATAAATTTTTTTGTCTAAGCAAAGGATCTCTTCTGGCTATCAGTCCTAGTAAATGTGCTGCTTGTGGTCTACGACGAACCGTTCGCGATGAAATTACATTTCCAATTTCTGCTGAAATCACCATTGAAGACGCAAACGGGTACTTCTTCGCAAGTGTTACAACACGGATGTCTGTTGTTTTTGAAGTTTTTTTTGGGTCTTCCGTGAGTTCGACGGAATGTTGTAAAGTATTTTATACAAAAAATAGAGACCGATTCATAGTTTCTGCTATAGAACGAAGAATATGTTGTTGTTATGAATAAAGATAAACATTAGTAAAATAACTAACCATTTCAAAAAGACTACAGCAGACTGCGAAAATATTAAAGAATTGGCAATGTATTTATTATTTTGGCCAAGTACTGAAACCTAAACAAAACTAACTCACAATGAAAACAACGGGAAAGCCCCAGTTTTGTTTTTACTTTTAAAGGCGTTACCATATTAAAGTTATATAAATAAAAAGAATTGCCATGTTTACTTTCCGTTAAAGTAACTAAAATTAAACATAAAGCAAAAATAAGCAGGTGTACCTTTTTTTTCGACCATATATGTACATATACATGTATTTGTATATATATTTATGTATATCCATTTTTTCCCATAAAATTTAAATGGATTTTCGGTATTCGCAATATGTGTGCACGAGTATATGTATGTATTTATGCAGAATATCTAATATAATTGGTACGATTGATGTGATTTTGTGTGCTTAGCGTTTTATTGAGAGATTTGTATGTACTCGTATGCATATGAAAGCCGGACGATTTTTTTTTTGATTGTTTCCACTGTACAGTACTTAAATGATTACCAAGCCAAATCTGTCATTGCTGGTGAGTAATCGTTATGGACAACAATGAAAACTAATTTTAATGCTGGAATCAAAACTCGGAATGAAATGCTTTGTATTTGTACATCATAAAGCAATTGGGTTTGGGGAATATTTTAAAATGCCAAGAATTCCCAGGAGGTATTAAACTCACATATTTTTCAGATTTATATGAAAATTTTAGGATTTGTGATTTCTGTTTTTTAACTACCAAAACCTGTTGGGGAATTAAGAGGAGGTATTTAAGCTATGATATTAGCTAATAGTGGTGTAGGGGACTGTTGGCATTTGGGTACAGAGGATATACGAGTATGGGATGTGGGGTGGATGCAGAGGATATATCGGTTACGCAATTTGTGGTTTCAAAACCATCGGTCTGGCAAGGTTGTCATTTGTTAAATGTCTGCCATCTAAAGTGTTATTTATTTACTGAAAGGTTTGTCATTTACGAATATGGATCGTTTAGTATCTAAAAAACGTGTACAAATAGTTAAAATTTATTTCAAAATTGGTAATTCAAACGTGGGCTTTCAATTGAACAAAATTTTCTTCATTTCTCACTCTGTGGTTACGTCAACAAGCAAAATTGTCGCATATGGGGCTTGCAGAATCCAGAAGTGATTATAGGAAAGCCATTGCATCCGGAAAACGTGACTGTTCGTGTTATGGTCTGGGCCGTATTTTTTCAAAGACTACCTCAAAAAAAAAAAAAAAAAAAAAAAAACAATTACTACAAAATTCTACTACAGGATTTTACTAAAAAGTGGTGATTCAAACCTTTACTTTCAACAAGCAAAATTATCGCATATGGGGCTCGAAGAAACCAGAAGTGATTGTAGGAAAACCATTGCATCCGGAAAAAAGTGACTGTTTGGTGCGTATTGTGGTCTGGAGGCACCATTGGGCCGCATTTTTTCAAAAACTACCTCAAAAAGATCCAAAAGATCCACTGCACTGTATTTCGTACATATCGTAATGGCAAGGTTTGAGCATTATAATGAAATAAAATTTTCATCGAAATCATAGCTTTATGTGTGCTTTAATCAACTTTGCTTTTGAAACAGAAAATGGATAGCTCTACAATTTAAGTACAGATGTTGCAGTATTCTCCTTAAATTTATGAAATTCAGTTAGGGTATTCCAGTATTTCGCCTTATCGGCTTAGGTTGGTAATTTGAAGTATCAACGTATATGTTATTCGATACGAATAATATTCTCAAAGTAATACATTATTTGAGCACCTGGAGATTATTTGTAGCAAAAAATATTAAGTAAACAAATAAAAACGTTTAATTTAGAAGTCGCTCTAATTGCTATGTCATTAGAGAGTCTAAATCAATATATTAGTGGAAGGGGTCAGTTCATAGTAAGGTACAGTAGGTTAGGTTAGGTCAGTGTTGTAGTCTGAATAGACAGACTCACTTAGACTACATAGTTTATTGTGATACCATATACAAGTATATATAAGTTACAGAAAATATGAAATCATTTTTTATAGTCTTACCAGAAGGAATAAAGGTATAAAGTGATTTTTTTAAAATACGTTTTTCAGGTTGGCAGCACTGGTTGGTAATAGTGTCCAAACGTCATTTGTCAAAGTGAAAAGTGTACAGTATACTCTGTCATTTGATCATGGAAAAACTAACAAACGAGCAATGATTGCAGATCGTTGAAATTTATTATCAAAATTCGTGCTCTGTGTGCAAATGTGCATCGTTTGATACGACCATTTTACGGTCACCATAATCGACCTGCTGAATCAACAATTCGTGCTATTATCTTCAAATTTCGCACTAAATTTACTTTGTTGGACATAAAACCATCGACTCGCACGCGTAGAGTGTATACCGAAGAAAATATTGCAGCCGTAGCGGCCAGTGTTAATGACGCTCGTGGAATGTCAATTCGTTGCCGTTCTCAGCGATTGGGCATATGTTACTCAACCACAAGGAATGTTTTTTTCTCTAATTGGCTGAGTTGAACTTGGTTGACATGTGGTTTCATCAGGACGGTGCAACATGATACACCGCTCGTGAAACAATGGATATGTTGAGGGATGAATTTGGTGAGCAGCTTATCTCTCGATTTGGCCCTGTGAGTTGGTCCCCAAAGACTTGCGATTTAACGTCTCTTGATTATTTCTTGTGGGGTTAAGTCGAGTCGTTAGTCTATGTGGACAAGCCGAACACTATTGAAGCCTTACAGGATAACATAACACGCGTTATTCGTGGAATACAGGCCAAAATGCTCGAAAAAGTGACGAAAAATTGGAGCTTCCGAATGGACATTTTTAGACGGAGCCGCGGACAACATTTACATGAAATTATCTTTAAAAATTAAATGGCAAAGACCAATTTATCGATTTCAATAACAAATTTTAATATATATGTATAATGCAAATGTGAGCGTTTTATTCGATTTGAAAAAAAATTACGATTAAAAAATCACTCTATTTATGTCATTTAATACACCATGAATGTAACATTCAGCGGGTAGCGTCTAAGGTACCAAGTATCTTTTGAGCAAGTGTGTGGCATAACTTTTTAAGTCGGTTGAATGACGTCTGTCTGTCTGGCTGCCTAGCTTTTATATACGATAAGTAACGTAAATCATTATGAAACTTCTTAAAACTTCGCATAACTTAATATTTTGATTACCCGTAGTCGGGAATTGTCGGCTCATTTCCTATTTTTCGGAACGCAATGTTTTGAATGTAATTCCTATTTTGTAGGATGCATTGGCCTGAACTTTTGGCCAATATTTTATCGTATAATTTTTCGTAAATTCTAAGAAAAACGATTAGTTACGCCCCTCCAAGTACCTTCCATACATGTGACCGATTTAATCCATATATTCTTAGGATCGTGTCTTCTATCCGGTGTTAAGTTGGGCACATTTTAAAGATTTGCTAAATTGGCAATTGGGAATAAAAATGGACCGCATTACCACGCTTTTCCTGCTGCCTCCCAAACAAATTAAAATATCTAATTTAATTCTTATACCCTTGGATTCAAATCTTTTATTTAACTGTACTAAAAGCAGTATTGTCGGTAAATTCAGAGCATTTGTTGGAAAGAACATATCAATTTGCCGCGCCCCTTCTGGTAATCCTAACACATTTGCACCAACGTAATGGGATATTCAGCGAAGATACATATATGTAACTCAGTTCATCTGACTGAAATTCCTGCACTGCCTTTTTCAATAGATGGTTTTGATAACCTATATCTTGATTTGTCTTTGTGTGGTCGGGTTTCGCTAGACGGCGTTGAAAAGATACGATTTCCAGTAGATGGCTTTAGTAATCTGTATCTCGTTTTGTCTAAGTGTGATCGGGTTGGGCTAGAAGGCTTTGGAAAGATACGATTTCCAATAGATGGCTTTAGTAACCTGTATCTTGTTTTGT